>OZ038452.1:9035832-9258204 GCA_964036195.1 Sphaerolaimus hirsutus | reverse complement strand
CCCATGGCCACGACCAGACTCTCCCCACAGAGACCACAAGATGGGCCAACCTCGAATCTGTGTCCCATGCCCCTGCCCTCGGTGCCGAGCGGCACCAAGTCGTGCATCAAGCCGAAGTGCTGCAGCTCCAACGTGTCCCTGTAGTTGGCGCCGATGGCGAACAGGCCGGCCGTGATCGACGGGTCGCCCTCGTCCGGCTGCGTGTCGCGCGGCGGCGTGGGCGTGTGCTGCGTCGATTGGGGTCGGGGGTAGGAAGGGGGTTTGGGGTATCAAACCACCCAGCTATCTACCTATCCCGGAGGCAAAATTTTTGGCTACTATTCCCTGAATCCCCCCCCCCCAATCGCCCAGCTATCTTGAAGAGGAATCTTACGCTAATTATCACGCAAAATCGCTAATATTTTATTATTTTCGCTAATTTCTTTTTAAAGATTTTCACCTATTGCCTATTTTTAGCTACTTTTCACCTACTTTCCGCGATTTGCAACCATGTAACCACCAGAGGGTAAAAATTAAAAAGAGCCGTGTCGCAGTCGCCCGGAAAAAACCGCAAACGCACCAAAATGCCTGCCTAACCTGATGTTCGATCTGCCTGAGCATGCCCGGCTTGGCCGTGTGGCAGCCGAGCGGCTCGACCAACTTGCCCTCGACCAGGGGGCACTCCTAGAACCTGTAAAAGATCCTGTAAAGTGTAAAAGACCGTGTAAAATGTCATGTGTCATGTAAAAGACCCTGTCAAGGGTCAAATGTCATGTAAAAGACCCTGTAAAGTGTCATGTGTATCCAAATCTTATTTTATCGTATCCAAATCTTATGTTTTTGTGTCCAAATCTTATGCCAAAAAGTAAGATTTGGATACAAAATCATAAGATGGATACAATAAGATTTGAATACACATGGCACTTTACCGGGTCTTTTACTTGCCATTTGAAAATTTACAGAGTCTTCTACATGACACATAACATTTTACAGGGTCTTTCACAATTTACAGGGTCTTTTACAGGGTCTGGGAGTGGCACCAGGGCACCGCCGGCATCACCGGCACCGGGCGCGTTCCTGTGCATCGGCGGCGAGCTGCTGTGCGCCGTCCGCTGCTGCCCGCTGCAGTGCGCCGCGTCGCCGCCCTCGTGCAGCATGTGGTCGGCGTCGGCGACGGGCTTGCGCCTGATGCCCAGCTGGTCGAGCCAGTCGGTCATGTGCAGCCGGATGCCGCGCAGCCACGTGCCGCTGCTTGCAACGGCTAATGACTCGTCGGCGACCGGCGACAATTTCGACTGAGGTTTTTTAGGTAGAGGTTTTTTTGTGCGACGTTTTTGAATGGGATCTTTATTCTGATGGGGAGTTCAGTGAGGTAATTAGGAATTGTGGCAGACTATTTACATCGTTGGGGGAATCAACACAAATTTAAAATGCGCAGCATCAAAAAGTGAATCGTGAGAGTGACTTCGAGACGCTGGCCAAACTGTAATCGCCAACGCAAATACTTGACTCTTCGCATAAATACAGCACAAGATTGCGGCACGAAGGCAAATAAACGGTAGTAAAGTAGAACGGGTGGGCGTTTATGTGTGGATCTTGTCAAGTGTCAAGACTTGACAAAATATGATGAAATCAATGACAAGCTGTCACATCTTCCGTGAACCTACACGCAACAAAACATTCTAATTTCTCAATCTTGACACCCGTCAACTTGACAAACTGCGAACCCACCCCCCCCCCGCGCAAAAAGTGTACAAGAAAAACTAAAACTGCAAAAATCACCTCGCGCTGAGTGTGCGCCACCTGCCATTCGTGCGGCTGCTGCATAATGTTATCGGGCGGCGGCCCAGCGGATCGAAGGTCGCCGCATCACATTCAACCGAACCGGAGCCCAAATTCAATTGAAAGGTCAGGCGCACGAGTAAGCGTGAGAATTGTGCGCAGTCTCGCGTACGTTCCAATTGAATCTGGCACCAGGGACGCCGTTATCTATTCCGACGGACGTAAATACGTATAATATTCAATTCATGGCCTCACCTTTCTTTCACGCGGATTGCATTGCTGACCCCGGATGCGTTTTTGCGAGCGATTTTACACGGTGGAGCAGTTTTTGCGTGGAATGTGGTTTGGCGTGTGCAGTGAAAATGTTGCAGTCAATGTTTTGTAGAATATTTTATTGCCTGTGGCTGAAACAGATTTGATAATAACTCGGTGCATTTGCAAAAATCATGCTTTGTTTTGTTCGCATTTGTTCACAAGCATTGAAATATTGCGGTGGGCCACACGCCATTTTTTATTTAGACTTACTTGGCATAGCGCCAACGTAAATAAGCGCGTGTTATTCTTAGTAAAACGAGCTGAAGTAAACGGGAAAGAATTTATTAGCGATACACAAAAAAAATATCCAGAGACGCGCTCGCAATTTCCAGCTGATAAAACTGCTCAACCACGATGACAAAAGCATCAAACGAACAACACCATAAGGAAAAAATTTCACGAAAAATTACTCTTGTCAAATCAAAAAAATCGCAATTCTTCGTGTGGCGAAGCAAAAACGATGCCAGGTTCAAAATTTGATTGATTTGAACATTTCTTGTGCAGTCAGATTCATTGTATTTGAATGAATCCCCCGGGTGTTATTACCATTGTCACAAATTTTCACTTTGATTTTCGAGTTTAGTTATTCGAGGGATAATTATGGCTTCGTCAGAATTATCATGAAAGTCCACTACCAATTCCTCGTATTAACGTGTATACTCAGTTCAGATGTGAAGAATTAACAATACACCTAATTGTAAATATTCTCAGAATTTAGACATGTGGGGACCTTGAGGGGTAATGCAAGGGGTACTGTATTTCTTAGCATAAATTATTACTCCCATGTCGCTTACACTCGGAATTAATTCGAGAGACCACCTATTCAAGTATAGTACAAAGGTACAATATGTAAATCGGGCTGCCGGACACAAAAACTAGGTAGTCCATTTTAGTCAACGACCCCCCCCCCCCCCCTCCCCCTGTCCAGTTGCTTCAAAACCCCCCACCATCGGCGACAACACCAAAGCACAACAGTCGTCCAAGGAGTCCGGGGCGGCGCCGGCGGTCGCCTCCGAGCTCCTCTTGGAGACTATCAACGAGGAGACCGCCTCCAGCGCGAACACGACCCCCGCAGGCGCCCTGTCGCAGTGCTCACAGTGCGGCTTGTGTTGTGTTGCAGCTTGCTTTGCTTGGTAGTAATATTTACCGTATTACGTCGAATTTTCCCCCGACGAAATAATAAACCCCCCTCGAATAAGCCCCCCTCGAATTCACCCTCCCTCGAATTAACCCCCCTCAAATTTTGCTGGCGAAATAATAAACCCCCATGGAGGTATTTCGAGGTAATGCGGTATTTGGTATTTGCCCCCTTCACTCCCTCCCCCTATTCATATAGACAGGATAGTATAGTCGGCGGATATGATACTGTGCCCTCGCACTCATTTATGTATCACGTTGGAAGCGTGCCAAGGATGATAAAGCATGCGATTTTTGTGTAGAAGATGAAGAAAATCATTGTTGTGAATGAGTTAACGCTAGCATTATAGCAGCGATTACTTTTTTCAACTTTTTATGAAAAATCGCATGAAAAAAAAATCGTTGGCACGCTTCCAGCGGGAATCACGCGTGCAGGGTGTAAAGTAACTGGAGTATACGTACCTATCTCGAATGGATAAGACATTGCCGACTACAAGGTCCCTTGTATCCTTTGTTTGATATACTTGATTAGACATTTTACAAGACTTTTGGCACTGTGCATGACATTATAAACTTTATAGGGCGTTTTATTGTTGGTGTTTGATCTCTCTGAAAAGCAGTACTAAAAACATTTTAGTTTTATAGTGTTTTTGAGTCGTTTAAATAGCAGTCTTTTAGTTGACGGACACCTCACTCCGGTAAACTCAAATGCGTTCACAGCTGATTTATGGGTTTTCCAAAAATTGTGATATTTCAGTAGAAAACTGGTGTGTGCCAATGCAAAATGAAGTAGGAAAAACGTCAGCAGCAGTGCGACAAGGCGCAGGAGCTCTACCTGCGATGGACCCTGGGTCGGGCCACGAAACGCGATTGAAATTGAAGGTGCACGCTTTGGACATGCCCATCGACATGCTTATGGAGGCGGCCAGGTGAAGGCTAACTAGGGTGTCAACAGAAATTTTTTACGGAAAACAAACGTAAATGGAAAAAAGTTTGCACTTGCCGGAAAACGGAAACCGAAACGGATTTTTTTGCACTTGTCAGAAGGGAAAACGAAAAAATGAAAGGACAGGAAACAGAAAGATGAAATTTTCATGGAAATGGAAAAAATTGCAGAAATTTTGCCAGAAGCGGAAAAAATTTGGTGAAATTTGCTGGAATTGGAAAAAGTGCAGAAATTTTGCTGAAAACAGAAAAAAATTGTGCATAATTGAAAACCTGCGTGCATGTTTACCAGTTTGGCTGAAACATAAAACAGAAAGTTGAGCCAGAAAAATGGAAAAATGGGAGGAAAACAGAAAATTTAGAAGGAAATTGGAAAAAAGGCAGAAAATTTAGCGGGAAATTGGAAAATGAGCCGGAACAACGGAAATGGAAACGGAAAAAAGTTTAGCAGCCGGAAAAAGGAAGTGGGAAAATATTTGCCTGTGGAAAGCGGAAACGGAAAATGGAAAGTTGACACCCTAGTGCTGACTATATTTGGATGAATTGTTTTTGGGTTTGCAAGCTCGTATGAGATAGCTACCAAGTGGGAGTTTTTAGAATCCATGTCAAATTAATAAAGTTTAGCGCTGTAAACAACGCTGTTTCCTACAAAGTTTTTCCTACTGATTTTTCATTTTGCAAAGTCGTAATGAGCTGGCTAAATAATGCGAATTTGTTTTTTTACGCATCTAGCGCGGTAAAATAAATGCAGCCGATAAAGCGATCGAGTCGCTCAGCGCAGTGGAGTCGGGGGCGAGCACTCGAATGGGTAGATTATTGTGGGTCCGTGTTTGAAGCATTGGCGCTATTTATTCCGTAAAAGGATGTCTAAAAACACTTTTTCAGTGGCCGTTAATTTTTCACTCAACTTTCCCTCAATGTGCGGAAGTAGCGGCAAAAATGGCGTCAAACACTTCAAAAAATACACCTCCCCAGCGCCATTATTCTCTGGCGCCAGCGCCATCCTCGATCAATCATCAGTAATCACAACACAAACCCTCAGTTCCTCAGGCTGGCCGACGAGGCCCTGTCGCACCCGAACACCAACGAGATGCACTTGGCGTCGTACATCAAGAACGGGTTCGACCTGCGCTTCGCCGGCGCCCCCTGGCACGTGTTCGCGGGGAGACAGTTCGGCAGTTCCATACTCAGACAGAGGTACACGTACGCAAACTTCTCCATGGGACACACCCAGGTGGGGGTGGGGGGGGGGATGCTTTTAGATGCTTTTTCTCATTTCATTTTGTAAGCTAATTCTGGAAGCTACCTGGAAACATTTGTAAACATTTGGAAAAGTGTTTCTGGAAAAGTGATGTGATTTTTTAAAAACGTTGTCTCAGTTTTTCAGTTTTCAAAAATAATTTGTTTACAAAATACTAATAGCATGCACTAACATAAAAGCACTGAACTTTTTTCAAAGTATGCGTATGCGTAATGTATTTTGTTTTTACTCACCCCCCAACCCCCGCCGAATACAGAAAGCGTAAAGCAATTTTTTAACTTTTACTCGCTAGTAAATAAGAGTAAAATACTTTTCCCAGAAAGCGTAAATGCAAGTATTTTTTTCTTTCAGGAAAGTGTAAAACCGAGTAAAATTACCTTTTCTTTCTGGAAAATGTAGAAATGAGCATTATTAATGTTTACCCTGGAGGATAAAAGGTGTTTTCTTTCTATTAGTAAGTATTCTTCATGAAAAGCGGGGGTCTCGAATAACAAAAATGCTCGTTCTGTACTCGCAAAAATTACTCCAATACTCAAATACCCTCAATGAGTAAGTGTACAGGCCAGTACAGATACTTTTTTTAATGTATGCGTATGCGTATTTACTCGGTACTCGAGTATGCGTATTTCTTGAGTAAAAGTAAATACGCATGACCAACTATGATGCACAGGCAGTACAATCCGCATACCGCGCAGGTGGTGATGTTCCGCGCAGCCGAGCGACTCAGCGCCACCGACCCCAGCGGCTACCGCTATGATCCCGATTTGGGATTGGTGTGAATGAGCCACTAAAACTGCCTTGGTCGCAGACTGGTGTACAAAACGATTTGCACATGGAAATGGAAAATTTTGTGATTTTCTGCGTTCTATCATAGACATTGGCTAATCAATGATTTTTCAGGTACTGATTGAATAGCATCATTTGAGCGCAACTTTAGGAAGTCGCTCTGTTTACTTTGCTAACGCGGAATTTCCAGAAAAATTACATATATGCAAATACATTTGAACACCCCCTTGCATACTCGATGAACTGTGTCATTTTTTCAATATTGTTCCAAGAGTCATTTGTCAAAATAGGAACTCGATGTCCAATGAGAAATTACTGGAGGTTTATTCGGTTGCATTACAAAGAGAATTGTACCAGAACAAATATCTGAAGAAAAGAAAATTGAGTGAGAAATAAAAAATTATAACTGCATAAATGCTTAGCATGGATATGAATGGAGCATTACTTTTTATTTGGGCGAAAAAAGTACAGAATAAAAACAAAGTAAAAAATTTGGCACATTGGAGTGTTGCACTGGCGCGCTGTGAACAAAAGACAAAAACCGCGAGCTTATAAATTTCACATTTGAATCTAACAAGCGTAAAAACAGAAGAATATAGAATATTCCCTCAAACTCAACACAGGTAAAATTTTATCGCAAGTAGGTAGATATTTAAGTAAATATTAGATGTTACATGTTCAAACCATTAGAATTAGTATATACAGCAAAATACACATTTTTGGTGAGTTGACGTGTATGTATACAAAAGCATCTGTATGCTTTTCATGTATGCTTTTGTATACATACACGTCAACTCACCATCTACCCAGATAAAACTAGAAATCCAGGCAATGTACTAAGGCGGTGTTTTCAGTTAAAATTAGCGATGACAAAAATATTTGTAATACATGTTTCAAGGCGAATGTTTTTATTTTTTCCTGTAAACACCGATTAAAAAATTTGTGTTTCATCGACGGAAAAAGTCTGAATGTAGTGTAGTAGAGTAGCACAACTTTTCTGAATCTATTGGCCACACCATTTGCAACATATTTTATATTCAGTCATCAACTATATACAGCTCAAATGAAAACCACTTCACATTCTAACACCATTCTGCACGCCATAAACCACTGGCGTAGGCGCCATTTTCTGCCATATCGGTGCAGCTGTGGCAATGTCGCCATTACTGCTGCTGACAACTTTGGCTGGTGAAAGACTGGCACCGGGGCGCTGCTGCTGCGCCAGCATGTTGCGCCTGTGGAAAATTGGGGAATTTGTGGAAGAAAAAGTCGACATTACTCGAGGGGATGTTTTCCACATGCCACTCAACGATGGGGATTTATTCAAGAAAAATTTTTTAAGTATAATTTTTCGAGAATACACAACATACGTGTAAATGTGATAGCCGTAAATATCAACAAAATCCCCACCTGTAAAACTCAGTAGAATCATAGCGCCGCTGCGCCTGCAGTCTCTGATTAGTGCCGACAACCGCTGCGTTTCTGCCGCGCGCCAGTGGCGCTCCATTCGGCGCCACATTGTATGCAACAGCCAGGCGATCGTGCGGTCGACCGGCGCCAAGATATGGCGCTGGCGCCATGCAAACTGGATGTTGTTGCGTTGATGGATGGTTGTGTGTAAGCCTGGCGCCGGAACTGTTGCTAGTGGTCGCTGAGCTGCTGTTTGGTGAGCACCCGCCCTCGTCAGATGTGTACGTGTATTTGGGTGCCTGTGTGGGATGGAAAATGTGGTTTGAAGGGAAATTTAGACGGTTAGGTCGATATTATTGAGGCGTCTAATTCTAAAAGTCGACAAGTCCACAAAATGTGATTTTGAGTAAATCTTTAAGTTTCCGATCCAATTCCAGGCCCGTGGTGCATGTCCAATTTGGCTCTCTCATGATTTTCATAAAGTTCCATATGTTGACAATAAAGTGTCAAATTTTCAGCCCCTAATCTCAACGTATATGTGAAAAATGGGATGTCCATAAATTTCCATTCGGTCAGAGCAAAACTGTTTCGGGGAGGGAATTGGACTTGTCGCCTTCTTGCACGCGAGAACATTTTTGTTCCCGGGGAAGCCGAGGCTGCCTTATGGGAAAATTATGCACTTGTCGCCTTTTAGAAATCGGTTTCTATAGTGGACTTATCACATTTCTTGCGTTTTTTCCCATAAAATAAGGAAGCGGAGGATGGACTTGTCGCCTTTTAGCCCAAAACTAAGTGGACTTATCGACTTCTTGCCCAAACTTTTTGCATTTTTCCCCAAAAATGTCAAATTTGGCACTTTGCCATATGAGCACGTGAGGTCAAAAAATTTATGGAAATTGATGAAAAATGTGCAGAAGTAGCCCCAGATAACGTTTCCGGGCCTAACTCGAAATTTTCATATTTTGGACTTGTCGACTTTTAGAATTGGACGCCTCAATTAGTTTCTTACATTGATTGGAATGTTCACGTCGTCCGGCAAGTTTGTCCCATAAGCGGTACTCCGGACGTAGCCGTTGCTGTAACCATTCATCCCATTCTCGGCCACGTAATCGGGCATGGGAATGTATGGCGCGTTCCTGAAATGGGGAAGCAATAGTTTTATCCTAAATTGAGACAATATCCATTATTCCGATTAAAATAGTCACTGAAAAAGGTGAAATAAAAATACCCAGTGTCCATAAAACCTGCCGCACTCACCCGACCACCTGCGGCTGCACGGGGCGCTGCGCATGCATATGTCCCTGATGGGCGCCTACAGCACGGCCGGCATCGCCACCCTGCTCCACCTGTCCATCGACGGTGATTCTGCGTCTCGCCTCCGACTCGAACATGGCCGCCTTGGCGCGCACGTTGGTGCACAGGTGCGCGTAGCTGGGCGCGTGCGACACGAGGGACATGGAGTCGGCGTGGTTCTGGTACTGGTTGTTTGGCACCGTGCCCATTGCGGTTGGGTGCATCGGAGCTGGTGCGTTGCTGCAGCGGGGTTGTTTAAGGTTGCGTCGAATGTAGGTAAAAACATGGTTGTGGTTGTGTTAGGAAGTTTTGTTAAAGTATATTTTCCGCTATAACATAGTATAACGTGCGCAATGCAACTGCGCTTGGAAATCACCGATATTATGTTACGTTCTGTCATTTTGCAAATGGTTTTGCAAAGAATAGTACCGTATTTCCCCGAAATACCCCCCGGGGGGTGATTGTTTCATAGTGCTCCCGAGAGGGGGGTATTTCGAGGGGGGTATTATTTCGCCAGAAATTTTTTGAAATCGTAGTACAAAATCGTTGTTTGTGATGTGCGCTGGGGTAGAAAAATGCATCAATAACTGACATGTATAGACTCCTGTAGACTAATATTAGTACATACATAGATGGTATAAACACTGTTCTAACGTGATTACGACATTGTTTTAACGTGTGTTCTGCACTACGCAGAACACAAACTGCAGTATTTGTCATGTACGTTCTCTTTACACTCAATCTGGGGGGTATTTCGAGGGGGGTGATTGTTTCATAGTGGTCTCGACAGGGGGGGGGGGTCAAATGAGGGGGGTATTTCGAGGAAATACGGTAGTAGTATTTTTAAAGGGTCCCTAGGCAATTCTAAATTTCGTTATAAATAATAACAAAACTCTAAACACACCAACGATTGGATAAGGTGTCACTCGGCCAAATGCGGTAGTAATATGGCATTTTCAATATTACTTACTTGATTAAATGGAAATTTTGAAAAATTTCGGAGAAAGAGTGAAAAATATCTAAAAAGTGCAATCACTACTTAAATACGTCGCGGACACGTTTCGCGAATGTTATGGCAATAAAATTGTTTGCACAAAACAGTCTAAAATTTTCCCCATTGTTATAGTTTCGATCAATCGCACAGAGAGTATTGGCATTTTTATACCGTGTAGACAAACAAAACAATACATAAATAATAGGCCCTTGCAGTTGTTCATGAGTCATGAAAATGACCTAAATTTACTTTTCCCGAAATTCAAATTGAAATTCAATGCCCATGAACATGAATGAAAACAAACTGATTATGCAGAAGAAAAAAAACGATAGTTTCACTCACACTGGCTGCTCAATCATACCGAAATACTTGGTCGGCAGCGCAGTTTGTTCCATGTTTCCACTGGAAGAAATTACGCCATTGTCGTGAATTTGCAACGGCGGCCGTTCATTGAGAGAGTTTGGCCCGTGGCGCATCAGGTGCAATGTGTTGTTGATGTTGTGACGGCCTGAAATTGGTTTTGACAATAAAACCCAGTGAGAGGTGTTTATGTAAACTAATTTTGTATGCGAACTGTAATTTGCAAATTGTCAGGAATCCTTCAAGGAGTCAGGAATGGTGCCGGTCCTTCCTAGACTCTGTAAAATGCCATACGTCATGCAAATTTTCAAAAGTCATGTAAAATGCCCTAGAAAATTGCACTTTGCATGACATTTGATATTTTACAGAGTCTGTGACTGCCCCCTGCTCCACAAAAACGCTAACAACAAACCATTTCCACTTTTCTCCCTGTCTTTGCTAGCACTCAAATTATTGTTCTGCTTGTCGTTGCCGTGCGGCTTGGCACGCATGCGGCTCTCCAAGTCGTGCACCCAGCTGAAGTCGATGTCCGACGTGTCTCCGGCTTGTTGTGAGGCGAAATTCTGCTCTCCGTTTGTACGGTTTGCGCACTTCGTGGAGTCGCCTTTGGTCTGGAAAATTGGTTGTTTTTGTGTAAAAATATTGTGTTTGTGTAAATTTATAAATAGATGTCACATGCGTCGAATATTTGAAAGGATTTAAAAAGCGAGCATCGGTGCTGAATCCTATTAACTTTTTTCATCCGATTTGAGGATTTCGATTTTTAATACAGTAGTGTTAGTCATGTTAATTTGAAAACGCTGATACCTATATAAATTATTACGTAAAGTTAAATGAACTGAAAAACTAGATCACATTTACATGAATTCTAGTGAATCGGTTTCACGCAATACTGCACAAAAACTACTAGAAAAACAATGAAAGGGCACTAAGGTATCTTACTTTACTACCTATAATCTGGCACACTTTCCACTTCCATGTAAATATAATACCGATTCTATCTATTTTGTATTTAGCAACACCTGTTGACCGACGGATTTGGGCTTAATCCCATACCCTGTCAAGTGACAAATTTCAGCCATAAAGAGTGACGTTAAAAAGATTCTTAGCGCTAAGTGGACCCCCAAGTTGGTGTGAGATCGATTTCCACGTCAAAATGGAGTCTATGGGTGTTTTGTGTTCGACCACAGTCAATGTCTATCCTATGAGTTTCCGCATGTTGATTGATCTATGTCATTTGTGTATTTTACGAGGTAATCATTATTTACGCGGATGGTTTAATACTGGATGCTATTTCGGACGATACCCAGCCTTTTCATTTGAACCAACTTACGCGGCATTTGAAACTTTGCATGAAATTTGACAGCGCACTGCATGTTGCGTGGAATTGGATCCAGTATCCATGCACAGTATAAACAGGTAAACTGGACAGACAAATCGCTATACAATGAATGATACCATACCATAATTTGATGAATAAAGTCACGTGAAAAATTGTGCACCAAATAAACGGATAGTGGGAGCGATGTGATGTGATGGGAAAAATTTTTATGACTGTTTGTCTATTCAGATGGGATATGGTAGATTTCATTGTAAGGTGTAATGTCGCTGGAGTATATTTACCCGCATAGCGCGCATATAAAGTACACATTACAGGGCGAGACACGGTCCGATTCGTGTAAAACATGCGCCCGCATGAAATGGACCTTCCGACGTTATTTTAAGTAAGCAGCTTTCAAAGTGGCAAACGCACCCACGACCTGCCGCGTCTAATGTGCCGTCTCATTACGGTTGAGTAGTTTTAGGTTTTCGATTTCATAGTTGCATTTTTGAAAAATATTCGACTATTGGCTGGGTCAAGTCGATTTCACGCGAATAAATATATTTAATACTATAAATAAGAGGCGATGCGCGAGGATTGGTGGCGGCAATAAAACGGAGTTCGGTGTAAATGCGCAGACTTGTCAGAGAGTTACTGGCGCTTGAATGGACGGTATAGGACTGTTGATGTAAAAGTGCCATGGCGCCATTTTGCTGTGGCGCCATTGGCGCTTGGCGCTAAGGGTCACAAAATCGCCATGGCGCTTTTGGCGCTTGGCGCTATTTTTGGTGACGGCAGGAGCAAAAGCGCCGGGCGCTGGCGCTTGGCGTTAGCGCCAACGTGATAATCGCTATGGCGCTTGGCGCTAAGGCCAAAAAAACCGCCATGGCGCTTTTGGCGTTTGAGCCAAAGTGTTGACACAATTTACATCACTATATAAGACAATACAAACACACATTACACATAAATATCTTAAGGCAGTGCAGTTTGTGGATGAGGTGTCATGTGAAGATGACATGTATTCACTTAATCATTTGGCCCAATTCTGTCAAGTGATGATCAAGTGACAAGAAAATTTAAAGGTGACAAGTATTTTCATCTACAATTGTGGTTGTCATTTGACTTACGGTTGACATTTTCGGTTCGCTTAGCGGGATAGACCCCTGTAACCTAATAAGATTGGGCAACGTGTATAAAAGACCGGTGACCAAGTCTGTCCGCAGAGGTGTGTGACCTTGCAAACGGTCACAGTTTTGCACGCAGGGATTCTGAAAATTGCCGGCCACTATAAATTGCAATTCAGATTTTGGACGCATCCTCCATTGATCTTTGCGCGACTATCAAATCAATGGATACAATGCACGGTTGCAAAGAATCTATCCATTTTATTGAAGATTCTTTGAATACAAAAACATACTTGTATCTGCGTGTCGTTCGGTTTCGATGTTTCATTTTCCTTTTCCCAACCGCCCACACGCTCCACTTCTCCCTGCAATGTGTTTCTCTCAAGTGAAAAAAGTGAAAAAAAACTCATAAATGATAAAGTTTCAAATATTGTTGTGCAAATGAATGTCCACGAACCGTCTCAATTTGAAACTTCCCACTCTCGATGAGTCGCTTCTTGAACTCCGGCAAATGCTCGTCATAACCCATGTAAATTGGTTCCTCATCCCCCGCGCCATTTTGAACGCCATCTCCATTTTGCGCCGCGTTGGCGCCCGTTTGGCGTGTTATGGCGCGCGCCAATTGCACGTTCACTCGCTGCTCCAAAACTTCCTGATTGGGGTGGGATGTTTCAGAGGTTTTATTTTGAAATTGTATCGAATGTAGTGATGAATAAGCGCCACGGTGCTGGCACCTGGCGCTAGCGCCAAAAGAAAAAACGCCATGGCGCTATTTTGCTGTGGCGCCATGGCGCTTGGCGCTATTTTGCTGTGGCGGCATGGCGCTTTTTCCATCAATAATCGAATATCAGGTGAAACACACTGGCAAAATGGGTCCATTTTCAGCCAGTCTTCTCTGCACCTCCATTTGCACGTCGACGCACTGCCAAGCGCCATTTCCATCGAAAGAATCCACATTTTTCCCGGCGCCAGTTTCGCGGGTAGCCTTCCCACCGCTAGCATTCCTCCGAAGCACGTTGGGCACAATTTCTTTTTCGGACACGGACTCAAAGTCGCATTCGTCATCGGCGGAAAAATTGCACTCTGTATTGGTGTTGGTGGGCTCGCTGCCCGCCTCGCCGCAGGGCAACGCGTTGGACTGAGGTGGCCGCGCGTGCGCAGTCGAGTTCTGTGATACGAGGTGGTGAGTCGATTTGGGTTGTTATGGTGCGAATTGCTGAGCTGGGGGCAGTTTCAGACCCTGTAAAATGGCTTTGAAAATGTCAAATGTCATGCAAAGTGTGAAAGGTCATGTAAAACGCTCAGAAAAAGTGGCAACTCGGTTGCCATTTTGCACGGCATTTTACATGACTTTTGATACGTCGCGTGACATTTGACATTCTACAGGGCCTGGGACTGGCACCTGATGGGATCATGACGTGATGGCGTGAGGCGCCAATGTGCCTTGAAGTTGGCTCAGAAATTCAGAATACCATGAAAATCTTATTGACAAAACGAACCTTTCTGTTGTCGTTCTCAGCGGTGGAATCCTGTCTCGGCTCACTTCCAAACAGTTTTTCATTCCTCTCCAAAATGGCCCTGGCTTCGGCGCTGATTTTCACCGGCAGGTTTTCGACGTCGCCGCCGCAACTCGAGCTATCATCGGTGCCATTGTTGGTGACGGAAATTGGGTTGATTTCGGCGTGTGTTGAGATGACCGCACTCGTGCTGCCTTGGTATGATATCGACGCTTCAGTTGGCCGTTTGTTGATGCTCTCGTATATTAGCTGGCATTGCTGCGAATTTAAACGTTGCCATTTATGTAAGATTTTATCAAATGTGATTAAAATCGACTGGCGGGGAGCTCAGTTATCAATTAGCATATGTAAACCTTACAAACTCCAGGAAATAACATCACAAGAAATTTTTACCCTGCGAAAAACATGTGTCATGTTCCAACATGACAGGCAGATCACATTCCTTGATGTGTGGTGACTTTGCACGATAATATTTGCAAATGTAAATCAGTGAGTTTGCACAGCGCTTTGCATAAATATCCAAATTCATAACATTACAATAACCAACCCCGCGTTTCACGCTTCCATTTCTCTCTTCATTTTCTATGGGTGGTCTTTCTTCGTGGAATTTGGTTGAATCAGAATGCTCATTTCTATTCTGTGAATTATCATTCTGGGCCAACTTGTTTTGTCTTTTCTTAGCGCCGGCAAGTGCGAATTCTGGTGCTATCCACTGCGGATTTTTCTGTTGTGTTTGCTCCTGCTGCTGGTGCAGATCTATAGTGGAACTGAACTTTGTCTTTGCACCCTTCGGCTTGCCTGTAAGTCAAACAGTGACTGCTAAAAAACTGACCAAAAACTAGTTATGAATATTTATATTGACTAGCAGATAGAAATTTAGACAGAATGTTGACATAGGTAAATATATTTTTAAATTTTTTTAAAAATTAAATTAAATTTCAACGCTAGGTGCACAATTAGGTAGCAAACGGTAAGAAAATAAGAACAACTAAAGTCAAAACTCACCACTGCTCTCTGGGTGTGGCATTGCATTCACTCCACCAGAGGTGAGATCATCCATGCTGCATGTCATCATGGCACCCATTGGATGTGGGTGCGGTAGGAATGCCGGTGGGGGTGGCCCAATCATGCCCATGGGAGGGGGGCCCAAAAACATAACACCGTTTGGATGATTCTTTGGCAATGAACCCTTCTTTGCCATCTTTTTGTACTTTTTCTTCCATTTTTTGGCTTCCTTTGGGTCTACAGGAGGGCCGAATGGTTGCATCATGCCAAATGGTGGTGGTCCCATTGCGGGGTCCATGGGAAATGGGCCAGGGGGTCCCATGAGCGGCCCTGGACCCATACCTGCAACAGTGTATACCATAAAACATGATAAGCTGAAAATCGGCATAATAATTCAAAAATCATTGAGTAAGGACCCTTGAAAAACTCCACATTTAAACCACACAAGGGAAAAGAACTCTGCCTCGAATACCTTCCCCTCTGGTATGGACAGTGCTGTTGAACATAAATTTATGTTGAATATAACTACAAATAATTGGGGGGTTTTAAAAATTTGTTCAATCAATTTGGTTGTAAATTCTTTTGAAAATCATGACAAAAAATAACTCATTGAATAACACCCATTGAATGACTACCCAACCAAACAATCTGATGAAAAATAAATCCTCTGCGGACTGATTTGAGGATATGCAATATTGCATATATGTTTTCAAAATGACTCAAAATGACCCAATCCAAAAGTACACTGACCCATCGGCTGCGGGTGTGGTTGGCTGTCAAAAACTGCTTCATTCAGAGACAACCTAGACCCTCTCTGCAAGTGTCTGGGCACGGGTGCAGGGGCCCCCCTGTTTGAGCCCTGACCACCCCCTGATGTAAGATACCCTGAGTCATTGGTGCCCTGGCCCTGTTGGCCTCTTTGTGCTTTGTTAGTTCCATTTACATTTTCTGCATACTGTGCACCAAATGAGCCATAGATCCAGTCATTAGAACGAGTGGTGTTACCACCTGAAAATATGACACAAATTTAGCACATTGTACAAACTCAGTGTGTGTGAAATTACGATTTCAGTAAGCAAACGAATGTGTGAATTAGTGTTGTTAAACAGTATTTCCTGATTTTCTGAATTTTTACAAAGGATTTATAAAAAATTGAATTGCACTTCCGAATTGATCCTCACATCAGTTCTCTAGTCAGCGGGGTCCCAAAATGTTTACAAAACTTGATTAGTAACCAACCATTGCAGTGTTCATATCCAGCCACACTCAATCTCGACCTGGGTCTTTGAATGTAATGGCCATTTTGCAGCAGATTTTCTGGGTACGGAAGCGAGTTAACGCCACCGTTTACACCATTAGCATTTCTATATTGACCAGAATTTTTGTTGCCCATGTGGAAATCGTCGCGGCTGATTAAAATGTGAGTAAATGTGAAGGAATAGTGTCAAATGCGATTGTCACTGGCGGCCAGAAGTTTTGCCAGGCGCGTGCCTGAGTGTCCCAACATTTAGTTTACACCATGCCACCGAGAACTGATTCACTTTACACAGGGAGTGCAGTTACAGATAATAATGATCCGGGCGCAATGAGGGGGGTCTGAAACCTGTTAAGTGTCATGAAATGCTACAAAGTGCTTGTCAATTGTCAAAGAAAAAGGAAAATTGAAAATTGTTGAAAACATCCGATTTATAAAATCTTTAATAATGAATTTGTTTTTTTTATAAATCATATTACTGCAAAATAAGTATTTCACAGGCAGTACAGACAACTTCTCACTTGATCCTAACACTTGACGATGTGTTGAATTGCACCCTGGACGCACTCACTTTCACAGTGCATGGTGATGATCGATTAGGAATGCACGGCCACGCAATTTGCAGCGGCGGGGAAACATTCAGAAGCGATTTGGTAAAGTTTTTAAGTGGTGATGGTGGTCTTAAAGTAATTAAGTGACACAAAGTACATGATGGATATAAATTGTGGAGTTTTGTGAGAATTTGGCTTTTGTTCAGAAAACAAGAATGCATTCTAAAAGTAAAAGTACATTTTCCGCCAACATTTGTGGCATGAAATGTGCAATTGTTGCGCAGCGTGTGATGAGTGCATGTATAAATATGTTTACAAATAAATACGTAGAAGTAGCTACAAAATGGAGTTGCATAAACATATAACTGAAGTATTGACGCATTGTCAACCATCTCCAAGTGCAGCGGGGTGTTGAATGATTGTATTGTTAAATATTAGCGAAAATTGTGCCGCTGCCAATGCCGCAACGACACCTTTGCAGCATCGCGCAGTTTCGTGTAAATATTTACATATTATTTGTTGAAAATTAACAAATTTGATTAAAATTTTCGCACATAAGTACAAGTGCAAAATGAAAGTATTACCGTACTCCTTCTCGTAGAACAGTGTCATTACATTTTTTCGTCGTTTTTTTTCACAAACAGATGGTAATTACTTATCAAAAAGCACCGATATGCTCGTTGAAAATCATACATTTGAATATTGACACAGTACACAATTCTGAAAACACTTTCACTTGGACTGGTGATGGCAGAGAGCCAGAAATGTTGGCGCCGGGCGCCACAGAAAAATGGTGCCAAGCGCTAATGGAGCCACAATTTGGACACATCAAAATCATGATTAGCGGTTCGTGGCATCTGTGCACCAATTTAATAAAAAACATCACTGCTTCAAATATCTAAGGTGCCGCACTATTTAATTGTAGAAATAGAAGATGAAATATAAATATACTTCAATTTGAAAATGTCATTATATTCTAAATGAGTCCAAAAACTACGTTACGTATAGACAGAAACGGGTATTTACACAAATCCGTTCAAACATGAGTTCTTTTGACTGCTCATTTGAAGTACCTTAGTAGTTATTTACTTATATGCATAAAAGTTGAATCACCATTTCGATACAATGGAAAATTGAGAAACAATACAAAATCACAATATGCGGGATTGATTGACTGTCTGGGCAAATGTGCTGAGAAATTTTGATGAGAGCAACAACGATGGTTACTGTGTGTTTGAGTGCACGTTCAGAATAAAAAAATAAAAGAGAATAAATATTTTGGGCTCCCACACGCTAGTTGACATCGACACCAAATGTCAACTGGTGCCGATCCCGATTCAAAGCTTGCTGACGAGTGAACGAACGACGTTCAAACGCAATCTTTGAATTAGGAACGGAACCAGTTGACATTTGGTGTCGATGTCAACTAGCGTGTGTGGGGCCATTACTAGTGATGTTAAAGGCACCGGGAAAAATGGCACCGCACCGCACCGGCACCTGTGCCAACGCATGAAAAGGGCACCTGGCACCCTGGGGCACCGGCCAGAAAATGGCACCGCACCGCACCGGCACCGGTGCCTTTTGGAAAAAATGGCACCGGCACCGAAGGGCACCGGCGGGTTGCCGGTGCTAGCACCGAAAGGCACCGCACCGAGCTGGAATTTCTGAAGTAAATATCGGGCAGTTTTTCAGTGGTCTCACCTTTGGAAGTGCATATTTCCATGAATTTTCAACCGATTTTGATGGTTGAGCACTTAAAATGATCAGAATGATGTGGTAATCACTTTTATGAAGCAATTACAATGATTACAAATGAAAGATAAAATATTTAATTCACTGCAATGTCCATAGCCACTATTGTCTACTGATCGGAGTCGTTGCTGTACAGAGAATGGAACTATCTCTGTCGTAAACTGACAACAAATTTTGAACAAACAAGTAAGATAAATACAAAATATAAAAATGAATCAAAATTCAACAAAATTTTGAATTCGCTCATCAGATCACGTATCGGGTATAATTGAACTCACAGTATAATTTATTTGATGGGAGGTTTACAAAATAGGCAAAAACTGTTGGGTAAATATATCGCTGTTTTTTGAAATATGAATAAGCACATACTATGGACAAAATTGCACAGCACATGAAGCCTTGGCCGGTGCCTTTCCCGGTGCCTTTTACTTTGGCCCTGGTGCTAGCACCTTTGGCACCGGCAAAAAAATGGCACCGCACCGCACCGGCACCGGTGCTATTCTGAAAAAAATGGCACCGGCACCGGGATGGCACCCCTGAAGATTGCAATGGCACCGCACCAGCACCGGTGCTGGTGCCCTTCGGTGCCCAGCACCGGGGCACCGGTGCCCCGGTGCCTTTACATCACTAGCCATTACCACAAGATGCCACTCCAACAACGAAAGGAATGCAGAAAAAAAATTGAGATATAAATCAAATCTTGTGCCAGCGATAATTGGTATTTTACTTGCGCAAAAATTGTCACCGTTATGAAAATCAAAACGGGAAAGACCGAGGCGCACATTGATGCAAAATAGGCCAATAAATTGAAAATTGCACCAAAAAATTCTTGTTTGCACGAGGCCAGAAATTCGCGCAAAAACTATCGCAGCGGAAACCGTGGCACCGGCGTTATTAGACAGAAATAGTGAAGAGTGGCACAAACTGTGAAATTCCACTACAGTGAAATACAAGGAACGTTGCCGGAAAAGTTGCATGTAATACTTGACGCGATATAGCACTTTATCATAGGAAAAGTTCCCTTTTTTCAACAAAAACATCAGAACGAGAAGCCCAAAACAATTATACCAATTTCCACCTGAACCGCGAGATTTCAACGGTAACGGAATATTAACTCCACCACACACACAACCCAGATGTTGTCACAGTGTGGCAGTGCACAGAACACTGCACAAGGTCATATAGGTAGGTATGCAGTTATCCAGTCAATATATTTCTGTGCGTACAATGTACAGGTAAAACGCGTTCAATCCAAATGTGTGCCATCATGTCGCGGATTTGCCAAATATTTGTCTCATTAAAGTAAAGTGTGCATGTACAGTATGGCGCCATCTTGGCGTTGACGCAACCATTTTTTAATCGTTTTTGTGATGGTCACTGCGGATGGTTCGAAATTTTATTTGGCCCACACGTTTTTCGGGCTGCCCGATTGATCGTATCGGTTGTCCGACTGTATGCGGTTGTGGGCCAGTCCAGACCCTGTAAAATGCTCTGTAAAATGTCAAATGTCATGAAATGTGTCAAAAGTCACGTAAAATGCCCTGCAAAATGGCAAATATTGACAATTTGCATGACATTTGACATTTTACAGGGCATTTTACAGGGTCGGGTCTGGGATTGGCATCAGGTGGCAATCCCAAGCCCTGTAAAGTGTAAAGTAAAGTGTCAAATGTAAAGTCAAATGCAAAGTAAACTGTCAAGTGTAAAGTCAAATGCAAAGTAAACTGTCAATTGTCATGCAAAGTTCAGTAATAAATTTTTTTCTTTTTTGTTTTGATTGACACTTTACTTTGCATTTGACTTTACATTTGACACTTTACTTTACACTTTACAGGGCTTGGGACTGCCCCCTGGGCCAGTCCGCCTTCATGTAAAGTGTCATGTTAATTGTGAAATGTCAGAAAAATTGGTAAAATGTCGTGGAAGATGTAAAGTGCTCGGTAAAACGCAAAAGAACATTTTATCAGCACGTTACACTATGACACTTGACAAATTTCTTTAAACTTCATTTTAGATTCGATTGAATGAACCGGGCTGCCCGCTAAACGTATCGGACAAACAGAATTTCATCCCTACGACATTGGTGGATTTTGTTTTTGGTAAATCATTGTGGATAGAATAAAATGGTCGCAATAAAGGTAATTAGGTTAACCGTACGCTGTGATGAGTCAGTCGTCTGGTGTATTTATCGTCAAATACTACCAGAGTGAATTTCACTGTTATCGTCACGTCAACGTTTTAATTGTCATTGATATATCTCCTGGTGCAATATTCCGCTCTGCACTATACAGGTCACCAGTGTTGGAAATATGTTGAATTGATTCAAAAAATGGAAATTGCGGCAATAAAATTAAAGATCACCCAGTGAAGATTGAATGAGATGCATTGCTTACACTCCATTTTGATTAACCTTTTTGACGAAATTGCAGATTTTACTAAATGTTTTGGTAGACAGTGGCAGAAATTAGAGTGTTGCCGAATTTCTTCCAATAGAATGACATACCTCCAATAGAATGGACGCTTCCAATAGAACGCCAGGTTTTGTAGAAAAAAATTTTGTCCACGAAAACACTAGATCGACAGCTTCCGATTGAACGGCAGTCCCCAATAGAGCGGATGGTAGAAATGACGTTGGAAGAGTGCCAAATCACAAAAGAAAAAATGGATGGCGAGAACATTGAAAGGATTCAAATAGAACTTGACATTTAAAACTGATGCTCTCTAATATTCACATATTGCTTAACTTTTATTGAACGGTCAAGTGAAAAATGTGTGAAAATATTGGTGAAAAAAATAACGGAGCATCCAATAGAACCGCAGGTAAAAAGTTGACGAATAAATAGAATGGCGCTCTTCTATTACAAGAAATGCAGTATATAAAACGACACAATTAAATACAATTTGTAGTAGTTGAATAGGGCTAGAAAGCGCCAATGGCGCCATTCCATTACTAGTCATGCCACATTGGAGGTAAAGTACCTGCGGGCTACAGCGCAGCCACATTTTTGCACTTCCACATTGATTACAAT
This sequence comes from Sphaerolaimus hirsutus, assembly GCA_964036195.1. Classification (NCBI taxonomy): domain Eukaryota; kingdom Metazoa; phylum Nematoda; class Chromadorea; order Monhysterida; family Sphaerolaimidae; genus Sphaerolaimus; species Sphaerolaimus hirsutus. Next base: position 9,236,388 of record OZ038452.1, on the reverse strand, counting down.
CAAATCGTGTTATAACACATTTAGAAAACCAGAATTACGGCCGCGCCGCTCGCAGGTACGCCATTTGTAAAATTAGAAATAGAAGGAATGCGCATTAGCGGGTCAACTGTCAAATTAATGAAAAATTTGACCCCATCAAAATGGGAGCTTATTATTTATACAGTTACGTATTACACACGACAGCAAATAGATTAGGTATACAGTACGACAGGTACAGTTTGTTCCAGCAAAATCTCAGGTGACTATAATTGATTATTTATTTACTACGGATGCCTAAACTGAAGATAAATAAAAATGAAAAATAAAGTTTATAAAATGGTAGGCATTATAGATTTTTAGCGTCAATAGACTGCCCAAATCACCACCACATAATCCTCGGTCAATCCACAATGCACTGGGACTGGACACACAGAAAAACAAAGGTGCCAAGAAATGTGCGGGTACAGTCAGAACGAATTTCACTATCGCCCCATAGCCGCATGTCAAATGTGACCGTAAAATGCGCAATCGCTTTCTACACTTTTCACGGCCGATATTGAATTGGCAAAAATTGGCACTTCTCCACTACAAAATGGATGGGAGGTAAATTACGCAAGACGGCCATATGCCAAGGTCGAGATATGCAGCGTGGATTTCGCTGAACAGAAGTCGGGTCGGACACGATTTTTGCCCTTCAAATTTCGTCCACGCGGACGGATTTTACATAATTGTGCGCAGAATGATAAATATGATAAATAAACGTCGTATTTCGAATGCATTGCAACATCTGAGAGACTGAGATGGCTGATCGAGCAAATCTGCCGGATAAAAAATGTACAGCCACATAAATCGCCCAATTTACATCGATGCATCGATCTAAATATTTTGCAAAAAACACTGAATGCACAAAACGTCGGACGAATAGAATAGATGAATCTACAAAATTATGTTCAGCACAAATCTATGTGAAAATAAACAGATTTGCGTATGCAAACTAAACTGGGTATGGGTAAACCTGTGTAGACCGTAGGAACTTCTTTGATTCCTGACCAAGTTTCAAAACATAGATTTTCAAACTCTGTTAGATAGGTAGTTTCCATGTTCCTTTGAATGGTTTTGTCACACTTCAACTGTGAATGAACCATCATAAATATGAAGAATCTTCCCTAAAGTATTCCTGACAATTTTATCAATTGTCAAATCTGCATATATACGTAAAAGGATCTACACACCTTGCAAATATGGTGAATTGGCTACAAAAATGGCCGTTTGCATTCGACCCGAAAAAATCAAAGCAATTTGTCGTGCATTTATGTTCGGTGAGGTCAAGCGTAACCAACTGTGATCAAATCAGAGAAATGCAAAAATTCAAAATCGAAAGCTTCGAGTGAAAAATGTTGACCACTGAAAATTACGGCTCATTAGCCATTTGAATGGTCATTTCAATTTCCAATCAAATCTACATCCATAGAATTGCACTTCAGAAACATTCTATCAAAAGCGTATAGCGTAAATGCAATTTAACGGCAACGAGTGATTTTCCGACAACAAATTTTATCCAGATGCGTTTGCACGAAAAGACTCCGTAGACCCAAAAGTATTGCATCAAACTTCTGAAGAAAAAATACATATACCTATACACTGGAAAGTGTACCTAAACATTTACATATACAGTAAATGTTCGAATAATCCCCCTGGGGAATTACCTATTATTTCGTCAGGCCCAGGGTTGGTTTTATAAAAATCATTTGTATACAAATTGTATAAAAATTGTATAAAAATGTATTTTATTTTTATTTTATTCTTGTTTCATTTTATTTTATTCTATTTTATTCCAAAATAATAATAAAATAATAAAATGGACCATTTTACAAAAATTTTACAAAAATTTTACAGAAATTTTACAAAAAATCAGAATCTTGCATGCAAGGCCAGAAAAATGTGATAATTACACCTAAACATGAAAAACGTGTGACAAATTTTTCCATTACTCTGCAAAAATTGCATGGAATAGGTATTGTTAGCCAGCTGCAAGTGTAAAGTTACAATTATCAATAAGAATGGTTTGCATTTTCAGTAGAAGGATTACTGGAGTGTGCTGGGCACATTTGTAAAATGTCATGCAAAGTGTCAATTGTCATGTCTAATGTAAAGTAAAGAGTCAATTGACATCTGAAATGTCAAGCAAAGTATGATTGTCATGACAAATGTCATGCAGAGTGTAAATTGTGTATCCGAATGTTATGTTTTGGTATCCAAACCTTATGTTTTGGTATCCAAATCTTATGTTTTTGTATAAAAATGATTTGGCTACAAAAACAACAACAAGATTTGGATACAAACGAAAAGATTTGGATACAATTTGCTTCACAGTTTCCAATTTAATTTATATTTGTCATGACAATTGACACTTTACTTAACATTTGTCATGACAATTGACACTTTCCATTTCATTTCATGACATTTTGACACTTTATATGGCTTGGGACTGCCCCAGCTCCGCGAAAAAACAGGTTGAACAATAAACAACAGAAAAAAAATTTTACAAAAATTTTGAATTTTTATACAATTTTTACAAAAATATGAATTTGTATACAATTTTACAAAAATTTTACAAAAATTTGAATTTTTATACAATTTTTATTTTTATTTTGAAATTTTCCATTTTATTTTATTTTATTTTATTCTTCAATTTTCCATTTTATTTTTATTTTATTTTTATTCTTTTCTGAGATTTTGCCAACCCTGGTCAGGCCTTTTTGAGGGGGAATTATTCAAGGGCGGGGGGATAATTATTTCGTCAAAATTTTCAAATGTTTCTATCAACTTTTAATTCATAATGTATGCTTAATTAACACAATAACATACCACTTTTGCTAAAATGCGAATCGAAAAATTGATCATATGACTTAAGGGGGAATTATTCAAGGGGGGATTTTTTTTCAAACACATCTTACAGGGGGGAATTATTCAAGGGGGGGCAAACTATTCAAGCAAATAAGGTATTTATTCATAAATATGAATTGGCCTTTGCCCTCTTGTCACCTTTACGACGTACTAATAACAAGAAAATTTTCAAAACTGAAAATAACAATGGTGAACGAGACGTGTGGCGGGAAAAATTAAAGGGGTGAAACCACTTTTATGGGCCACATGAGCACCATATGATTTCTCGCAGATTATAACATGGTGCTGCCGCGCGGCGATGGCAAAATTTTTTGAAGTTTTTTTAAATTTTGTAAGTGCTTGTCTTTTGTTTTGAATTTACTATAGCATTTAGTACCTAACATTCATGGCGTTGATTCCTCTGAGACAATGTTAATGCATTTTTAACTTTCAAATGGTTTCAACAATGTCATTTTAGGTGTCTTGAAAAAGGTTTCCGAAATTTGGTAAAAAATAATTTTGAATTAGTCAATTTTGCTGCCATCGCCACAGCGCAACCGCAAACGCATGGATTCACGCATCTTATGCATGTGAATTTGATCACCGTTTCAATTCGCAATTCGGTGGATTGCCGCCTGCCGGATGAAGTTAACATTCTCAAAGGAGTGCAATATGTGGAAAAAGTCGCAAAATACACAAGACAATCAGGCATAGATATTTTATGAAAGATTAGGTATTTGAAGTGGTAATAAAAACAGAGCACGTAAATATAATGTTGTTCCACTCACAACTACCTAGACTAATTTAACGGACAATGAACGCAACATAAACATTAAAACCATAAAACGATGATTTATGACGACAAATTTCTCAAAACATCTGCGACGTTCAATATCAAATTTACGTTCTATATCTATAAATACATAGACTAAGGCATAAAATCAAAAGGTGAAATGTAGATATCACCACATGTGACCTATTTGCGCCATGAGTCAAATGCGCATGATCACTTCCTGCTAACATTTTCATCATGCCCACAGAACATGAAAGTGATCATGGACTATCACGCTGGAGGAGCAGAAAAATTGTTTAGGTGTTGTATTTGATTTGTGATGGCACCACTACTGTGTCAAACAAAATAATGCCATCGAATTGGGGAAAGTGAAACATTAGAAGAAATAAGTGATTGTTTAAGTTCAGCAAAGACTTTTGGAACTGAACAAGCCGCACATCACATCAAAAGCAACTTTAAAATGAGCCCACTCTGTGCCTTTGCTAAACAAACCTCGGCACTTTAAAGTACCAAACCATAGCCTGTCACAAAAACTCCGGCACCTGACCACAGTCAGTGCCTACTTTACCAGTTCAACAATAAAATGGACACACAATGGCCAACACACCTGAGTGAGTGGACAGTGGTCACTCAACTGTGCATTTGCAGAACACACAGGCGGCTCCCACATACAGTCACTAATGTGAGCTTTGTGCACTTGTTTGCCTGCGCCGGGCCCCAGTTTGGTGTGCAAATAGAGCCACACCACTATTTATTATTATTCTACAGAGTTAGAGCTGGCTGAGTCATCAATATTGAGAAGTGAAGCTTGGCTCAATTAAAAGTTGCGATGGAAACAGCACGTCACAGGTAAATTGCACAGTTGCACATTAGGTGCGAAACATTTCGTGCAAAAATGGTATATGAAATGGTTGTGTTATTGTCATTATCCAAAAAGTGAAAAATCGATGGAAGTTTGCCAAAAACGACATTTTTGTGACAAGTGATCAACCAGTAGCATCGCGTTAACGCTGTGCACCAAAGAAAAAAGCGCCAGTGCCAGTTTGCTGTCGAGCCTTTATTGCCAATTTCTATCACTTTGGCAGATGTCCAATTAGTAAACCGCACGATTAACTTGTTTGTTACTGTCCGCGAATTCATAGCCTATCACATAAAACAATGTCAAATGTGTAAAAATTGGTTCCTCCTTTTGTATATATATTTACCTGAGAAGTTACGGGCCATTTCCTGTCATTTGCCAAGGAAAATTCGCCGTAAATTTTATACGTCTTATGACTAATGCAATAAGGAATTTAACTTAATGTACAGGACATTAAATAATTTATGTGTGAGTGTGTGGGTCAACTGTGTTTGTTCTATTAGACTGGACAAGTATTTATTTTAAGCAATGGCTTATCAACAATGTAGGTATTATAGGTACAATGAGGGATGCTCCCTTCCATCTACCTAAACCATGAATATGACATCTTTTCATAGTTATTTTTTCATATCCTTATGTAATTACAAACATACACATCTACATTCGACAACCCGACCAATATACCGAAAAATCACCAGAAAAAAAAAAAATTCATACACAAATTTCCAAAGTTATGGCAAAAGTTAGAAAGAATCGTTGATTAAGTAGTGAACGAATTAATCCATTAGCAATTGGCCAAAATCACAGAAGGATAACAATTCCGCAGCTTGCACAAAAGATAAACAAGACGGTTGATTAAAAACTTCGCGCAATAAACTCTGCAACTAAATAATGGTTTTATATTCACATCTATTCCAAACACAAAACAAAAACTTTCCCCAATCAAAGCCGTATTTTTCCAACGAAATGGATCACACTAATACTGTAAAAAGAGAAAAAATGTACAATCGAAGATGCAAAAGCGTGGACTTTGCACGCATGCGCTGAATGTCAAGGTCTTCTCTTCTCACATTTTACCACTACTTGTCCATGCCTACCTGCATTTTTTGCCACGTGCTGGGCGGCCACAAAAACACAGAGCATACATGCACAAGAAAGACAGGTAAAGTGCCCATAGATTTTGCGAGATTTCTGGCGTGCGAAAGTGCGTGTGCATCCGTGATTTTTTATCGGATGGTGCGCGCGATCGATGTATTTCATGCGATAAACATGCGTACATCTTGTATTTTGCAGAATGTATGCCGTAAATCCTTGAATAAGTCCCACCCTCGAATAACTCCCTCCTCTTGCGAGCGTGAGGATAAAATAACTCCCCCCTCGAATAACGCCCCCTATGATCGATGCAAATAAGTGGTGTCACATTAAAAAACATTTCGATGGAGCCAGACAGACCAAAAAGGCCATGTCTGGTTCATCGAATGCAAAAGCAGTGCAGCGTATGCAACGTAAACACAAAAGAATGTTTTGACTAAAACGGCGATATACGTATTTACTTATGCACTTAATATTCTGACGAAAAACAACTCGCCCTCGAATAACGCCCCCTAATTAACTCCCCCCTCAAAATATTCTGACGAAAAAATAACGCCCAGGGGACTTATTCGAGGATATACGATAGGTAACATGAATAAAATGAATTCATAGGGCACTAACTAGCACGCCTCATTTGTGACAGTTTGTGGCAAAAAGTGATGATAAAACGACGATATGGCTCTCGGCGTATGGGTCATTCCCCTTAAAAGCACCATGTCACTTTCCCGTGGCGCCATTTTGCTGAGGCGCCATCGGTGCCTACTGCATGGTGCTTGTAAATTTATTGAAAAGTGTGTGATCTAAATCTTAATTGTCATAATCCAAGTTTCCATGTTCAGAGTGGTCATTCACGGAATAATCATATAAAAAATGGAATGGGCGTCATTCTAACTGTCATAGTATCAAATTGAAATCTTTGTAAAATGCCACTGACGTGTTTCCTGTGTTAAAAAGCGCCACGGCTTCCATATGACCACGGGCGCCAGTATTGGCGGACGCTGTTATCACATTTCTTCATACATAAATCTATAACTATATCTATCAAAAACGACATAGGATACAAATGTAACATCGGTGTAAGTAACCTCATAAAATTCAGCAAGACGAGATGACACTGGCACCATAAAACAAAAAACAAGCATTGATAATCTGAGCTCATTTTTGCCGGTTTGCCCAGTATTGATCACATTCGCTGCGCTGTCCAAGCAAGGCAGCTGTGAAGTGAATTCTGCGAGAATTGAAAGGTTGTTGCACTGGTCAACTCGTTTGGACTATTCGGCAACAATCATTGTCACTAATTCTGTAATCTGTACTATTTTTGGTTGGTTTGCAATTTGCAAACATTTGCAATTGGCCTATTATTCGACAAAAGCACATTTTTGGTGCGGTTCAAAGTGGGCAAACATTCGTCACAGTGAGAGCCATTTTTAAAGACTCATTTTTGGAGCTCACAGTGAGCTACTCCGATTTTATCAAGTGAAAGGTCGTAAATGATAAGTCGAGTGACAGATGAACTTGTACATGATGAGTATTTTCACTTACAAATTTACCAGTCATCAATAAATGAGCTTATTACACGCTTTTGACATGCAACTTGACACTTATCACTTATCACTTGACAATATACGGAATCCAAGGCCACATTCTGAGCAAACACACTCTATAAATCACGTATTTTCGACTTTTAGTCCGATTCTTTGCGGACTTGTCGACTTCGTCCTGATTTCTTTGGTGATTTTTTGCAAAAGCGTCAGTTGAAAAACGGGGAAAACATAGCTGTAAAATAGGCAAAATTGTGCCGAACCATTCCTAGATGTGGTTTCTGGGCCTAACTCAATTTTGTTCATTTCGTATTTTTAGATTTTTAGATTTGGACTCAAATGTGAAAAGTCAACCGACTTAAAACTCCCATTACATTCCATCAATGCTGTGCTGCAATGAACAGTCAAAGTGACACTGCTCTGACTTTTTTCAGATGGCATTGGCATTTTGTCAACTGCACCGATTATTCCAGAGTGCAATGTGGTATCAGAAATAGATTCCCATCGAATATCCACTGATAATTTTAGTGATTCACTGTGGGCGTTATTCTGCGATCAAAAATGTTTTTTTTGTGTATAGGTAGCTGTTTTAAGATAGTTGTTTGTTATGTTTTAAAGTTTAATCAGTGAAATATTTATTCGAGTTAGCATCAGATATGCAATTCAAATAGGTTACCCTTAACGTTACAAAAATATTTTCACCCATCCAATGCAATAGCCAAATAGCCAACTGGAACCGCAACTTGATTTAAGCAGCATGCAATTCAAGTACAAAATTAATCGGGCTGCCCAAAAAATCGGGCTAATTGCTAAATGCCCACCTGTTCAATTTGCGGCACACACAGCAGCACGCTGGGACAAGTGAAAGCATCGGCTTTGCAGTCGAAGTGCTCCAGGTGGCTGGGGAGTGCGAACGAACCGCCCGACAACCTGCACGAGTTGTATTTATGCCATCGTCACGGGCTACTTGTGCACTTCGTTAAGTGAACAAATGTGATGTAAAAGTAGTGATGGAATGGCGCAATTTCCGAATGGGGCCGTGGCGCTTTTTTTCTGGCGCTTTTCCGTCACTATGTAAAAGTGGTCAGTAGAATTGTATTTGTAAGAGATGCCGAAAGAGAAGTGATAACTGACAAGTAATTGTTATTACCACTTACTGTTATTACCACTTACTTGTTTTTACCAAGTAACCGTTTACAACGGTTTATATCACTGTTTTTAATTCATAAAGATGTCTATTTTCTCGTGGTATATTCAAGTGGGAAAAGTACCACCTAAACACTTTTAACAAGCGGAACGCACGCAAACGAGCGCGCCGCGTGCGCGTGCCCCGTGGTCACGTTGAAGTCGACCACGAACGAGCAGGCGAGCGCCGACATGAACGGCATCGCCGCCGGCCCACTCTCGGATAGCCGACCTGTGTTCCGGTGGCAAGTGTAGCGGATAGGTGCCTGCCCTCGACATTCTGGTGGCTAATATTCTGGCCAAGTGGAACCATACTAGTGAAACATACCTAAATACGGTATTCAATCTGTCGAAAAACGGCTATTTTAACTAGCTCCCAGATCTGTCCACTCAAATCACCACAACTAGTGATGTAAAAGCGCCATGGCGCTAGCGCCAAAGAAAAAAGCGCCACATGGTGTCTGGCGCTATATTCCTGTGGCGGCATGGCGCTTAGCGATATTGTGTCGTGGCGCCAGGAACAAAATGACGCCATAGCGCTTGACGCTTTTAACATCACAACACCCCCCCCCCCCCCAACATCCCAAACCACTACAAACTGCGGCAGCCGGGCGCCTCCCCATTCAACACGACCGCAGTATTGGTGACGCGCACGGCGACCACTGGGGGCGGCAAGGCGGCGGCGGCGCGGCACAGCGCCAGCCAGAAAGCCAACACCGCGGCGAACACGACCAACAGAAACAACTTGGACATGATCAGTGCACCGCGTCAAGTTGACGAAAAGTACCAAACTTTTTTTAAAGTAGGCGTAAAATATTTTTGTTTTACTCCCCCCCCCCCTAGTATAGAAAGCGTAAAATATAATTCACTTTTACTCGCGAGTAAACGACAGTAAAATACTTTTTCCCAGAACGCGTTAATGTGAGTATTTTTCTGTCAAGAAAGCATAAAAGCGAGTACAGATACCTGTTGTTTCTGGAAAATGTAGAGGGAAGCATTATGAATATTTAGTCTGGTCAACAAAATGTTTTTTTTTCTATTAAGACATTCTTTATAAAAAGGATTGTTAATTCACAGATCAAAAGTGTTCCAAAATGGGTAAAATATAATGCAAAATACTCTTTCTGTACTCGGAAAAATTACTCTATTGTAATCGAGTACTCTCAAAAAAAGCGTAAAGGCGAGTACGATTCTCTTTCAAAGTACCGTATGCATATGAGTATTTACTCGCTACTGGAGTATGCATACTTTTGAGTAAAAGTAAATACGCATTAACGACTGTCGTTGACTAATGTGAAGCTAATGTAAAGAAAAGTTGTCCTTCTCTAGTGTCAACTGAAAACCGAGCTGCAGTAGCTTTGTCAACTCGACAATATGCAGTGCTTGTCTATAAACGGCGGATGCGGCAAGCGCGCAGATGTGCTCAAATGCCAAATAAATATGAACTGTCGATAAGCCCATCCAATAGGCATATGCTTTGTGAAATTGCCATTTTGATACACCTTTTTACTGTTATAACGCCCAAGTGAACTACAGGCAGCATTAGAACGGGTGTGATTATTCTTAAAGCGCTGGCAAATGAGGGTGTCATGTTAAAAAAATTTATGTTGCAAAATGGTTGTGAAATTTTTTTGTGTTGTTGATAACAAACATCTTTTTAAATGAGACAGTCCAATCGTAACTGGTATGCAGCGACAGTTTTACTTTTTTTTGTGAACACAATTCAGCGTAAACATGGATGGACGCTGCGTTCATTAAAAACAACGTCACCACACCAAACGGTGAAAAGAAGCGATAGAAAATGGCGCCCAGCACCATAAATACAACCATTTATGTAAAGATTAATTGTTCACCAAAAATTGTGACTTGAAAATTAGATAAGACTTATTCATGTAAATTTAGAATTTGAAGAAATGAAACACAATACTTCCGCCCTTAAAATTTCATCCGTCTGATGCTGATATTGACTTTTTGCCACAAACTTCACAATATTTATCAGAATCAGAATGACGCTGCGAAAGGTAAATTTTATAAAAGGCAACAAAAAAATTAGCCCTTAGAAGCAGCAGAAAACAACCCTAGGATAGAGACGTTCACATTGGCAAACGATATCAGTATTATCCATAAAATATCACGTAGAAGTTGAAACAAAGAAATGAACCCTACAAGAGGAAAATAATGAAGCCACACCAAACATAAAAAAAATTTGTGTAAATATCATAATATTGATACATTAATTGACCACCACCCGAATGTTTAATATTAGGTAGGTAGATTTGAAAGGAACCAGCGAAATGTATTTACCTTGAGTTTTGGGCCACTTATGTACACTAAGTCACTTAGTCTTAGTATGGGCCACTTATTCTTGAGATGTTATGATCTGGCCTGGTGCAAAGGACAAAAATTATGGCCATTTGGGGAACCCGATCCACTTGTCGGGAATAATACGCTTCACAATTAGATGTTATTCGTACTTGGCATGGTCTTAGAGAAGGGGGCTGAAAGCAGGGCCAATAAAACCGGAAAACTGATTCCGATCAATATGATAAACATAGACAATCTTTTTTAAATTCAAATTTTTAAAAACAACAACACGAGAGAACAGCAGAGTATAAAAATCAGCAAAACTTATCCACATCACACATCAATAAATAGATGTATACAATTGTAAAAAGGAGGGACGTTTAGCGCCAGGCAAAAAAAATCACAATAGTTCAGTGGAAAAAAACCGCTTTAACAGAAATTCGATCCCGAAATTTAACATCGATGGACGAACAACAGACTACGACAAAAATTCGAGAAAATGTTTGTAGGTATTCGTTGATTCTCAAAATTTCTTTGGAAATAACCACAAATGCCGCCACCCTTAAATCTATACTGGTGTTCACAGATTTTGAACAGCTAACAAAGAAACGACAGTGAACACAAAGAGCTTGCACCACAGATAGCGGTCACATGTGAATCTAAAGGACAGAGGTTTTAGAAATAGAGCACTTACCTCCAAAACTATTAATGACTGTGTTTGTTCCGAAATCAAATCGGACCAGGGGGCACTTGTAAACCATATAAAATTTCGTGTTTCGTTCCGAATTAACAAAAACGAAGAAAAAAACACAGCTAAATCTTTTCAGGTTAGAGCGGAAATGAGCTCCGAATAATTCCGGAACAAACAGTAAATACTTGGTGTGTGTGTGTATTTTATCACAGACCGACATATTTTATCACTGCACCTTCACTGATTTCTTCTGCGCGGCCGTGTTCGAGCGCAGCACGCGTTCATGTTGATCAGCTTCGGGCAGGTCGCGCACCTGTACACGTTGAACTATATCACACAAGTGGTAATCGAGAGTTTATTTATGGTCAAACTAAATGAGAAAACATTGAATACTAAAAGGGAGGGTTGCGATGTGTGATAAGATGGGGTGATTTGCGGAACTGGCAATATTGCGTCTTGGTTCATTCGTTTTTGATCCGATTTGGATACGAGCCAAAACAATTTCCCTACATTCTTTAATTCTGTCGTTGGATGAGATCAAGACAAAAATTAGAATCACCAATCAAGCATTTTTAAATTTTTTCAGGATGAGACAACATTCACAACTACCGCAAATCCTTGAATAAGACCCCCCTCGAATCACTCCCCCCTGTTGGCGAGTTGAGGAAAAATAACTCCCCCTCGAATAACTCCAACCTCTCGATGAAAAGGATATAATACAAACGAATATTAGCCTACAGCAGCGACAGCAGATACACGAGGTGTATGCAACGTATAGACGTATTTTTGTTGTGGTTGGACAGTTAAATACCTGAATTACATGAGTTGACAGACTGAACCGTACGATGAATTTAGTCTTAGATTGGGGGTGAACTTTTTTAAAAAAAAAATCGCTCACGGCCGGATGCGAGTGATCGGGGGTTTACACTGAATTTAGTCCATATTGTCTGAGGAAAAAATACCCCCCCCCCTCAAAAACTTCTAACGTAAAAATAACTCCCCTGGGTTCTTATTCGAGGATTCAGGGTATTCAAAAAACATCACTTAAAACCATGTCACATTCTAGCACTCGCAATTAACACCCCAACACACCTCCCTAAACATCTTCCTTTGGTGCCGCTTGTGCTGTTTGGCGCCGGCGCCTGCCGCTTGGCTCGCCGCCAACTGCTGGCGCTCGCGCACGCGCCTCAAATGGAACACGATGAAGTTCCACATGAGGTAGGCCTGCAGCGCGCACACCATCACCAGCGAGTTCAGCCTGTCGTAGTTAGGAGGTGAATTGAAGTGGCCGGTTGAGAATTGAGCGATGTGGATATTTAGTTGTGTATAATTGTTCCTAGCAGCATTGGAATGGTGCCATATTTTCCGGCGCTCTCTAGGTCAACATTGGGGCCAATTTTTTGCCGTCAAATTACTATATTTTTATTCATCTATTTGGACCAGTTTTACGTTTTTTTACTTTGTTAGGAACGGTGCTATTGCGGACCCGCTCATCACATCATTTCGCCAAAATAACAAAATTTCATTTAGCTATTCATGGCTTCCACTTGAGATCCTAGTTATATAAATATTTATTGATACCCTGGGCCAACGATATAACAAGCAATTCATCAGCGTGTTGACAAACCTGAGAAAACCAGTGTTGAAATTTCCCTCGGCAATATCAATATGCTGCGTTTCGTTGATGCGCAGCCCGTACCAGAATGTCAGGAATGCCAGCGTTATGCATGCCACCCTGCGAGCAAATTCATTTGGAATTGATTTCAGGAGTGGGTTCAAGAATGTTATTAAAATATTGATGAAAGGCGATCAAATGGCGCTGAGCGCCATTTAATGTTCAAACGCGAATGATTTTTCAGGATCAATGGTCAGGCCAATTGAAGAATCCATCAAACAACACCAAGGTTCAAACGGGATCACGATCCTGAAAATTTTCAGGATTTTGCGGTGCCAATCCCGAAACCCCAATCTCAATCACGATCCCAAGAGCCCAATCGCAATCTCGGTCCCGAATACAAAAAAACAATACCGATCCCGAAAAGTCAATCCCGTTTCAACCCTAAACAAAACCATTTAGTTTCTACACCTACATAAATATCAGTCAACCCCATAAACCCACCTGGTAGCAACAAAGAGCAAGTTCCACGCGTGGAAGCCCTTAGCAGCCAGTGCAGTTTTCTCAGCGAAGTGCGTCATGCGGCAGGCGTGCAGAACCGCCTCGGCCAGGTAATGCGCGCACAGCATGCACACAGACACGCGCGTGAAACTGAAATTGGCAGAATGCCAATTAGTGGGGTAGGACACTGCATATATTTGTATAGGTGGTTCAGCAAACTTTGGAGGTTTGCAGCACCTAAATTTCCTAATTGGGTGTTTGTGGGTTTTGTGGTACTGTTGCAGATGTGTTGCAGTCAAGCAATGTGGTGGGATTGATAAAGCGTAATTTAGGCTCTCATTTCAGCCCATTTTCAAGCACAGTAAATGTAAATTTTTCCATAAATCGCTGGAAAACGGGGCAGTCAGTTACTGAACCCACCGTGCTGTTGCACTGAACCCTGAATTGAACCCGCAGGGATACAAGTAGGGTTGGAAAAAACGTTTTTTTTAACTCGATGTTTTTTTTATAATAAAAAACGTTGTTTTTTTTAAGCTCCCAGATATGACCTTGTGTCAACATATATAGGTATATCAGACAGTGGCAATACTCTGTGATGTTATATATGACCATATAATGTCTGTGGAGCCATGGGATAGCATTATAAGTGGTGATTTGTGTCAAAAATATCCATTTTTTGTCGACATATCGTTCGTATATCGCCTTATAGTCGAATGTTCGTGACTTCAGGTAAAGTTTGGCACGGAATAGTGATCAAACAAGGTTATAAAACGAGGTTGTTACTTTGGGGGTGAAGTTACACACGGTGGAGGTGTCAGCAACATATGACGGCTTATTAACCCATGGTAGCACATAGAAATGGATACTTTGATACTACAAATGCCACAAAACCAATTAAAACAACCACCAATGTCAATTTGTGTGTGAAATTGCGCACTTGCGCGCAAAAATTTTGCAAAATACCTAGTGCTTAGTACTAAAAATTTCGGTCGATGTTTTTTTTAAAAAAAACAAACATTTCGGACGTCATGTTTTCTTTAAAAAAAACAACGTTTTTTTAAATAAAAAACGTTTAAAAAACATCGGCCAACCCTAGATACAAGTGACAATAATTGAAGGTGAAAAATAACGTGGAAGTTTGAAGTACAAGTAAACTTATAAGTGTCAAGTAAATTTACTTGTCGCCTGACCACTTTTCACATTTTTATCACTTGTTTACAAAAGTGTAGCCTGGCTGGATATGGTGGATATGGCGGAAAAAACTCACTTGAGTGCATAGCCAGCACCTATGTAAATCAAATACAGAATGGTGTAGGCGGCGCGCGAGCGAACTTCATCACGCTTGCACTTTTGCAGATAGAACTCGGGAAACTGATGAAGCCAGTAGGCCAGCTGAATTACAAAAATGTCGTCAATTATTAATTAGCCATCACAACTGACAATAGATAAATTAATCGACGCACCTGGACCAGAAAGAACACCTTCATGTTCAGGCTCATTTGCCTGTGCGTCTCGGGGTAGCCAGTCCACAATTTCCCTAATTCAGTCACCCAGCCTTCCTGCGACAAAAAACGAAAATTAAATAAAAAAATGTGTAGAAAAAATATAACACAGTAACAGACCTGATGAATAATGTAGGCGGCGTGGCCGACGCTGTAGGCAGCAAAGACTGCCAAATGTCCAGATTCCGTGAACTTGCTTGTCTTGGTCTTGGATAGGTGCAGTTTGCGCTGTAGTTTCTGCAAAGAAAGGGAATTGACTATATATTTGTGTTTATGCATTGGGGTTAAATTAGGCTGGCGCCATTGCGGGAGACACTAGCATCTGCTTTGTAAAGTGTGAAATATGTTTTTGTGCTATGAGAATAAATTGAACGAGAAATTTCAATCTGAAAATGCACAATGCAAATTTGGACAGGCGCGGCGTTCCGTGTTTTGCACAAAATTGAAAAACGCCAATTTCGGAGATGACAAACAAAAGCCAATGAAACAATGTTTGAAAGTTGCTGCCACCCCCCCCCCCCAAATTCAGCTCTTTCACTCTATTTCTCTACACACTGCCATCTGCTCCAACCCTTGCCCGGGTGACTCACGTCGAGGACGTACTCCTGCAGGACGGCGTGCACCACGATGGCGGCCACCGTGTAGAACAGCACCGTGGCCACGTCCTTGCGCCCAGACAGGTACACCGTGGGCACCACGCGCGCTGAGGTGCGGTAGGTTGGAATTACGTTGAGTATTTGAGGTTTTTAATAAGTGTTAGTATGGGGGATAACTGATTGGGCGGAACGCTACACAATGTTATCATATTTTGCAGAACAATGTCACGTGAAAATCTTTCATTTGACAGTGAGATCAAGGTAATTTGATGAGAAATTTTTTTGAATGAGGATGTGATATTTATAGTAGATTTCTGTCAAGTGTGATATTTGAGGACTTGAAAGCGTTTTCTATACCAGTTTTTGTTTGAATAAATAGAGACTATTGAGATTGTAATGGAAAAAGCAAATGTGAAGCTGAATTTCAATAAAAATTAAGTCCAATATTTTATCACCGAAAAACTCATTTATAAAAAACATGTGTTTAAGTTTGGGACAATAATAGAGCTCCCAGCAAACATGCAGTTGGACAGCGGGATACATTTACCTCACCCTGTTTCCACACATGAGTAAAAGCAGTCATAGCAAGTTAAAAGATTCACACTAAATCTCTAAGATTCAAAAACTTATACTGGCTTTGCACCTGCAAATAATGTTGAACACTTGAGTTTGCAAAAGTATTTATGAACCAACCTTCATCAGTGATGTTGTACTGGGGGATCATAAACACATTCGCTATTGGGGCGGTCGGCTGCAAAAGAAATCGGGCAATTTTAACAGGTAAAAATCGTCACGCTGGCAATAAGAAACTGAGATCAAAGGAGTAAAACAGTAAAAAAACCTGGAACATGAATCCGGCAAAGATGAGTACAAGGATGCACGAAAAAATATCGCCATGATTCTGAATGATGAATTCCTGTGAGAATATCGGAGGCGAATTTTTAGCTTTTCTGCTACCCGCCAAACGCCTCAACTGTGTTTCCTGACCCATTTTCAGCTAGAAATCCCGAGATTTGGGATTTATTTTTAAAAATCCTGTGCGGCTGGAGCCAATAGACAGCCGAATCGTCCACGGACACTGGGCCTAAGATTACAATTTTGTGTCAAGGTAATCAGAAATTGAGGAAATTCTCGCACAAAAACAGTAAAACCAAATGATTCCAAGCATTGAAAATTGAAAAATGCATTGATACGTAGCAAAAAGCGCGCGGGATAAGCGGAAAAAGTGCAATAAACAGGCACAATGTCACCACCCAAGTTTTTCATTTGTGCTAGAAACTACAAACTCCTCAAAATATGCGCTTATAAAAAGTGTCCACATAAGCACTAAAATAAAAAAAATTATGTCCACTTTTTTATTTCAGCCTTGAGCGCTATCTCCACGTAAGTTTTTGGTCCGAGAAAATCCATCGCTCAATTTCGCGCACAACAACATTCTCCAACACATTCTGGATCAGTCGGAACCTAAAATAAATGTCCGAACACGCCGCCGCCGGCTCTTCGTACGCAATAATGGATCAAACTGAAGGTTTGGGTGTTTTTCCACGTTCGCTCACTAAATTTGCGTATAAATTTTCGCTTTTAGGAAATGATTTGGGGGGCCTTGAAAATACGGATGGGAACGTTTTTGGCATCGATTTGCGCGCTTTAGAAGAGGAGATGGAAGCTGAAGATTTATGGCGACCGCCTACGCATGGTCAGTTGCATTTCGGGCACCTTTTTCTTTATTTTTTTTCGCCTTTGGCTCATTGCCAGGGCGCTAGAATTTCACTTTTGAAAGATTAGTTCGACTCTGACTCACCGTGTCACCGCACTGGTTATTAATTCCAATTAAAGGTTAAATATCATCCACACCGGACCCCAAAAGACAGCGATCAGCGCTTCACTCATCACACGCTTCACGCAATCATTTCTTATCACTTCACCGCAGCAATTCAATGGGTTCACGAAAAAATGGTGAGCGGCGTCCTGCCGCTGGAGATTTTGGAGCAACTGATGCAGCGCAACGGCGGCACCGAGAACAACGTGCTGCCCAGCGATCTCGTCAAGTTGCTGCCGTCACTTGATAATGCCACTTTATGGCATATTATCATTCAGGTGCGTCTGTTTTTGCATCTGGAGAGGGTGTGAGAGTCAAGTTACGTGTGACATCGTCTATTTGAGGTGTGGAAAAAGTTTCGTCGTTATTTTACGGTAGAGATTGCGTTCAATATCCTATTGAATTCAACAAGTTTGGCCACTGGCCAGTTCGTTTAGGGATAAGCGATATGTGATGAATGAGAGAAGTTACATTTATGTGGCAACTAGGGTTCAAACGGGATCCCGATCCCGGATCCCGTGAAATTCCGGGATTTAGCAGTCCCGATCCCGATCCCGAAACGTTTCAAATCCCGATCCCGAGAAACTCCAAAGTCCGGGATCCCGATCCCGGAAAAATTGGTGGAAATTATCAAACGTGAAAAAACGACGTTTTTGCATGAAAAATGTGAACGCAAACCCCCAGCGTTCATTTTATGCCACGTTTCTGGCATCCAACTGTTTTTAGACCTTTATGAACAACTGTGGATGCCAAAACATTGGCCAAAATCTCTATCCCAAGACCCCAATCCCGATCCCGAAAAAATGCCAATCCCGATCC
Organism: Sphaerolaimus hirsutus; assembly: GCA_964036195.1. Taxonomy (NCBI): domain Eukaryota; kingdom Metazoa; phylum Nematoda; class Chromadorea; order Monhysterida; family Sphaerolaimidae; genus Sphaerolaimus; species Sphaerolaimus hirsutus. Next base: position 9,218,206 of record OZ038452.1, on the reverse strand, counting down.
CGATCCCGTGACCCCAATCCCGGCCAATCCCGATCCCGATCCCGAAATCTCAAAAAACCAATCCCGATCCCGATCCCGAAAAGTCAATCCCGTTTGAACCCTAGTGGCAACACGGTAATTTTTAGTGAAGTGAGAAGAAAACGCAAGTTTGTGTGCTTGTTGCTTTACTTACCACTTAATTGTCACCTTTATTTCCACCTCTCAGTCTTCAAATCCCATTTGTGTTATACACCTACAATTCACTCTCAGCTGTTGGGAGAGCCACCGAAACGAACGAAATTGCCACAGTACAACACGGTTGAAAATGCGGTCGAGCTGATTTCACGGTCCAGCAGAGTAATGGTGCTCACTGGCGCTGGAGTGTGTTGCTTTTTACATCTGAACCTTCATTTTTATGTTTTTGGACAGACTGACCTGGGTCTCCAAACTTCAAATGTCAAATGCAAAGGTCCCCCGACCCCCACCTCTAAAAATAACTAAACATTTTGTTCTCGAATTCTTATAATTTGATGCTTCGTAGGGGGATGAAATCGTGTTATAAATGTCGTAATTTTTAATTTATGGTAAAAACGGAATATTATGATGAAAAAGCTATAAAAATTTTTCATTTTTCAGGTGGGTTATTGTAGGTTTCCATACAAAATAAGTATGACAGGGACGTATCCAGGATTTTTGAGCGGGGGGGGCTGCTTGTTTACGGAGGCCGGCGAGGGGGGGTGGGGCTCAGCCCCCCCCTCTAAAATTTTAGCTACGTAGTGGCGGAATGGCGCCATGGCGCTGGCGCCATTAGTGGGCGCCACGCCATGGCGCCATTGACGTTGGCGTCAGCGCCATGGATCGCTGTATATGTATGTAAATATACATACAAAACAGCAAAAAATCAATATTGAGTGTATTTACAACGATTTGCGGCCACATGGAGCAACTCAGATGATAATACACCTCATGTCTGGTGAAGAATGCGCGCTTGCGCCCAAAATTTTTTACGCTGACGTTGAAAAAGTCGAATTTTCCGGTCATTTTCTGGTCTCGCCCCGGGAGGGGGGGGGGGGCTGCGCCCCCCCCCCTGGATACGGCCCTGAAGTATGATGTCCGCCGAGTATATCTATTTTCTATCGCGTCTTTACTATCACGTTTTGGAGAGTAGCCAACTATTCCATTTCAACAGTAGCCGCGCGTGCCACCGCAGATCAGCGTGTCGTGCGGCATCCCCGACTTTCGCAGCAAGCACGGCATCTACGCCCGGCTGCACGCCGAATTTCCCGATTTGCCCGACCCGCAGGCCATGTTTGATATCGATTTCTTCACTAGAAATCCAAAACCGTTCTTCAAATTTGCAAAGGTGTGTTGACTGTGTAGAGAACGATTGTTTACCTAAGTATTCACAATTTCAATTGTGTGATTTTCGTTTTGGTGATCTGTCGGTGCTCGTTTTTTTTGTTGGCAACTGCAATTTGTTGTTTGCCATTCAACAATTTCGCATAACCTCCGTTTTAAACGCACTAGTTAGAATTTATTCAGAGGCAGCCACAATGTTTTCTATTGTAAATTTGGACAAAATCTTGTATATTTACAACTTGAACGGAATGTATGTGCATGCATACTGATAACCGATGAAGTTGCTTCATGTATTCAATTTGACATATATCTCGGTGGGGTTGAAAAAAAATCAATTTTTTTTCAAACGCCTTGATTTTTTATTTGATTAAAAAATAAATAAAATCAGTGTCCATTTGAAAAAAAAATCAGTTGAAAAGGATCAAGGACTATCCTTATATCCCGGGGCAGTTTTTCCGATCCCACACAATCACAAAATCTGGCACAGTTTCGTTACTTCGGCTTAACTCAAATCGATAAAATTGTTCGCAGGAGATCTACCCCGGTCAATTCGAACCTTCAAAGTCGCACAAATTTATCGCGACGCTGGAACGTGAACAAAAATTACTGCGAAACTATACGCAGAATATAGACACATTGGAGATGGCCGCTGGCATCAGACATGTCATACAGTGTCATGGTTGGTTTTTGTATTTTTTGGGGTAGTTCTGTTTCTAAATTCAGGACAGTCGTTTTGAACGCTGATAAATTGGTCTCTTTGACCCCCCCCCCCCCCGAGGTAAATTTTTTTATAGTGCAAATTTTGAGTTGGGATTAAACGAGGATTTAATATGGTCTTTTTGGACATATCAGCGTACATCGCTACACAAACTAGTACATATACACATGCTATGCAAACTGGCAGCAATAACTACATCATGTGCCTTGCACATCATTCCAGACGAGGGGAATTATTAATGTAGTGGTCATTTTGAGGGGTGAGGGTGTTTCGAGGAAATACGGCATTCAAAACTTATTTTCAAATGATGAAAACGCAGGCTCATTCGCCACTGCGACATGTTGCTTGTGCAGAGCGCAGTACAGCTGTGCTGACATCAAGGAGGACATTCTGGCGCAGGTCTGAACCCTTTCTATCCAAATATTTCATTATATTCGATTTTCAAAAAAATTCAAGCCAATCCGTCCAACTACAGCGGATTCCGTACTGCACTCGGTGCACCATGCCGCCTGCAAACAATCCAGCGTCTGAAACCACTGGTCAAATGCCCAATTTGGCTGACCCACGCGCAACGGAGCAGACGCAGCCGTCGGCGATGCCCAGGCCGGCCATGCAGAACGTGATCAAGCCGGACATCGTGTTCTTTGGCGAGTCGCTGCCCGGGCATTTTCACGACGCTCTGGCGTCTGATAAGCGGCACGCCGATTTGCTCATCGTTATGGGCAGTTCGCTCAAGGTTGGAATGTCTTTTTGTGGGGGTTGTTTCGTGGCGATATCGGGGGGAATATTTTATTCATATTTTCGAACCGCGTTGATAGCCATAGTAGTGACTGCGCATCAATTTATCCCATATCCCATTTTGATAAATTATCAAAATGTCACCATATTTTTCATAGGATACTTTGTTTGGTTCATGTGATCATTAAGCGCCAAATTTATCATATGAATTCATTTCTACAGCTATGACAGCATGGTGTTCAAAACATAGGGTGTGTGTAGGGTTGGCAAGCGATTTTTTAAGCGATTTAAAAAAAATTCCGATTTAAAAAAAAATCGCAGCACCCGTACCGATTAAAAAAAAATCGCTGGCGAAAATTTTTGGTACTCTTGCACTAGGTAAAATGCAAAAAAATTTGCGCACAAGCGCGCATTTTGATGCAAGCAATCCATCATTTGCTTTTTTCATTCTTTTACAACTAATTTGGTGGTGTAGCACCCATTTCTGTGTGCTGTGAAACATGTAAGCTGGGCTATGAATTATTTCGGAAAATATTCATAGTTATGCTATGTGTTTTAACATCAAACATTTAAATTTACATTTGTTTTAACATGCAAATGCATCCATGTTCACTCCCAAGATGATTTATACATTGTTCTCAGCAAGAACGTGCAATTTCTGCAAACAAAATTGCAAATGATCAATGAGATGTAATTCACGCTGCAAATACAACAAGATAATTACTTTTAAACTTAAAAGTAACTGACTTTCAAGTTTTTCTAAAGCTCTATAGTACTTGTAAATATTACCACAGAAAGCATAAGTTTGCACTGCCTATCAATTTATATGGCTTTTCTTACCGTTAGAGGCGATTTTAGAGAGAATTGAAGCTAATTTCAACCCCAGTGATTTTTATTATAAAAAAAATCGGGGTCGTTTGAAAAATCGATTTTTTTCCAACCCTAGGTGTGTGTAAATATGATGAACTTCAAAGATGTGTGCCTCCATCAATCACTATCACTGTATGTAAATATGTAATCACTGTTCATAGTTGTCCACTCAAACATTCTACTATACTCTCTCTGTGTTGTTTTTGATAAAACAATCTGATGTTTGAAATTCAATATTGTGTAAAATCAACTTTGCAAATCATCACAGTGTGTCAAGGACTCGGTCATGTTGAGTTGTGTGGATACTGATAAATACGCCGCCATTGAAATTCTGCCAACTCGTTACTAGCCAAATCTGGGGCTCATACCACCGTAGATACTCGGGAAAGCACCGTTCTGGTCGCTTTCCTGACGAGTAATTCGACGGAAGCCTGTATGTTGCAAAAAAAACTTTGTACACTTTTAAACACCTAGAAAATTTGGCCTTATTTTCGATAGAGTAGTCGCGTACACTAGAAGTTCTCATTCCTAGTGACGCACGCTGGGTTTTTGTTTAGGAATGGGTAGGGTTGGAAAAAAAACGTTTTTTTTTAAAAGCTCCCAGATATGACCTAGTGTCAACATATATAGGTATATCAGACACTGGCAATACTCTGTGATGTTAAATATGACCATATAATGGCTGTGGAGCCATGGGATAGCATTATAAGTGGTGATTTGTGTCAAAAATATCCATTTTTCGTCGACATATCGTTCGTATATCGCCTTATACTCGAATGTTCGTGACTCCAGGTAAAGTTTGGCACGGAATGGTGATCAAACAAGGTTATAAAAGGAGGTTGTTACTTTGGGAGTGAAGTTACACACTGTGGAGGTACATGGAAGCACATTACCTCAATATTATATATTACAGCAACATATGTCGGCTTATTCACCCATGGTAGCACATAGAAATGGATGTTTTGATACTAAAAATGCAACAAAACCAATGAAAACAACCACCAATGTCAATTTGTGTGTGAAATTGCGCGCTTGCGCGCAAAAATTTTGCAAAATACCTAGTGCTTAGTACTAAAAATTTCGGCCGATGTTTTTTTTTTTTAAAAAACATGTCGGACGTCATGTTTTAAAAAAAAAAAAACGTTTAAAAAAAAAACGTTTAAAAAAAAACATCGGCCAACCCTAGGAATGGGGGATACAGGGTTTTTAATAGAAAAACTCCGGCCGTCCGTTTTCCGGATAACGGTAAATTTATGGTTGAGAACCGAAGAAAGAGACTAAAAAGATTTCAGACAGATTTTTCATCGAAAAATGAAAGTGATGGCATGCGCTCTATTCAACCGGTTTCAAAACATATATTTTTTATATTGAAGGAACGCATCATGTATTACAAGTATTATTAAAAGATGAGATAATTTAATTTACCTGGATAGCTGCTGTACCGCTGTGTGGGGGTCTTATATTGATACAAATATTGCAGCGACGACATTGATTGAACGTAGTCGAACTTTGTCGCGCTGATTAGCAGCAGAATGAATGCCAAATATCGCGTTGCGACCATCTTTGTAAGATCGTGCAAGGTTCTCTGCGCTTTTGAAGGCCAATTTTAACGTTGGGTGTTAGAAAATGTCTTCTACACGAAGCTGCTGTCAAGTGCACTTCAGGATAGTCTGCGTTTAGGTGGGCGGGGTGTCAAAATCATAAACTGCAATATTTCGCATGTAGACTTAAGGGTGGCCGGCGGGTTTTTTCAAAGTTTTTTTTAGGAAACGTTGTTTATTTTAAAAGCGCAAGTATCGAAATCTAAAAAGTATAAATATTTATGTGGTTATATCAGTAGTAAGTTCAATGTCATGTGTTCCATGACAATACGATATATATATATACATAGCAATAAAATGATTAAAAAATTTCGTGTCGCGAGTTCACTTAACACTGATAAGTTTTCACTTGACTCCTCACTTCTGGTCACTTATCTATTCGAGGTATTGGCCCCTGGTGGCTTTATGTGCTCGCTGTGCGTGAACCTTTAATGAAAAACCTGCTGCGACAGACACAGCCTTCGAAATGCTTTCTTGCCGAGATCAATGTCAAATTTTTAATGAGCTTTCTCCGCTAACGCATGATTATCGCTGTTATGTTGTTATTTGATTTTTTAATGTACCGTATATTTAGGGATAAGTCCCGTTTAAAATACTACTGATACTGCATCCCGTGTGTTTATGCCACTCTCGGACCATGTCAAATGTCATGCCAAAGGGCCAAAAGTCATGTAAAAGCGTTTACCTTTCTACAGGGTATTTTACACGATTTTTGACACTTTGCATGATATTTGAAATTTTACAGGGCATTTTTACAGGGTCTGAGACCAGGACCATTGAACAATTCCACCGATAGACCGGAGTTTAACATCAACAAATACATCAAGTCATTTCTCAGTATATAAATATTTGAAAAGATTTGAAGGAATGGTCTATGTATTTGGTAAAAATTCCGACTAGAAATTCGCTTCCTCAAAGAACTCACATGAATAGGGACTGTCCAGCGAAAGGGGCGGGGGGGGGCTTATTCGAGGATACATGGTAGTTATGCAAGAGTTGAGTGCGTGTGTATTCTACAGCAGTGGCAACGGGTACTGTGTGGCAAGCGCGCGGGCGACCTAATATCTATTACATCCGGCATTTGTGCAATTTATTTTTTAAAGTTGGGGTTGGAATAGTTGCTGCTTCGTCTTAGTATGCAGTAAATAGTAAAACGTTGTTGAAAGTCAAATAACGTATACGTATTGATTATGTGTGTTATCCATAATAAACAACTGCCCACCCAAGTCCGGCCCCCTATTTTTGATTTCACTTCGGATGGGCTATCTCCAGCTATGGGCAGGATCAAAAGCTAATAATTGGGTGGCATATGGGCGTAACCCCCCCCCCCCCCCTCTACTCGTCATGAATGGAAGGGGCCATGGCGACCCACTATTGGATGGATTGCCATATATGTCAAAAAATTGTGGCGTTTTTGCTGTCCCACCTAGGGTTCAAACGGGATCCCGATCCCGATCCCGGATCCCGTGAAATTCCGGGATTTAGCAGTCCCGATCCCGATCCCGAAACTTTTCAAATCCCGATCCCGAGAAACTCCAAAGTCCGGGATCCCGATCCCGGAAAAATTAGTGGAAATTATCAAAAGTGAAAAAACGACGTTTTTGCATGCAAAAATGTGAATGCAAACCCCCAGCGTTCATTTTATGCCACGTTTCTGGCACCCAACAGTGTTTTTAGACCTTTATGAACAACTGTGGATGCCAAAACATTGGCCAAAATCGCTATCCCAAGACCCCAATCCCGATCCCGAAAAAATGCCAATCCCGATCCCGATCCCGTGACCCCAATCCCGGCCAATCCCGATCCCGATCCCGATCCCGAAATCTCAAAAAACCAATCCCGATCCCGATCCCGATCCCGAAAAGTCAATCCCGTTTGAACCCTAGTCCCACCCAGGTTCGGCCCCACTTGATTTGTTATACTATGTTTTGGAAAAAGGGGCGCCAGCGCCAGGCACTGATTGCGCCACAGGAAAAAAGCGCCATGGCATGGCACCCAGTAATGGCGGCAGCACCATTCCATCGCTAATCTTGAGGCCTCCCGCTAAGCAGCAGACAAAAAGTACAGTTTTGAAAAAAATTTAAATTCACTTGCTTTTATTTTTTACACACTTGACACGCTGGTTAAGGATGTTTGATAGAGGACAGTTCAAGGTTCAAAGTTGTGTAAAGAACATTACCTCTAAAATGTCTACATTAGAAAATTTACTGGGTGTGAATTAAAAATTGTAAATTTTGACAATTTATGTTCCTGTGATGACATCATAATGATGTCTTAAAATTCACGCCAAGTAAATTTTCTAATGGAGGCATTTTAGAGGTGTGTGGTATGTTTGAATGGTGGTGGTGGTTTTAGTATGTTTTTACACAACTTTGAACCTTAAAGCCTCCTCTACAAAACATCATTAACCAGCGTCTCAAGTATGTAAAGCAAAAAAATGAATTTAAAAATTTGCACAATTATAATTTTTTGTCTGCTGCTTACTGGGAGGTCTCAAGATTAGCGATGGAATGGCACTCGTGCCATTTGAGGGTGCCAAAGGGCACCACACCATGGTGCGCTTTTCCTGTGGCACAATAGGCACCTGGCGCCCCTTTTTCCAAACCATAGTATAACAAATCAAGTGGGGGCCGGACCTGGGTGGGACAGCAAAAATGCCACAATTGTTTGGGACATATACTGCAACCCACCCTATAGTGAGTCGCCATGGCCCCTTCCATTTACAAAGAGTAGAGGGGGGTTACGCCGATTATTATTACCACCCAATTATTAGCTTTGCACCCTGCCCACAGCTGGAGATGGGCATCTGAAGTGAAATCAAAAATAGGGGGCCAGACTTGGGTGGGCAGGTGTTTATTATCATGGGTGCTGTGTTACGATAAATTGCTCTCAGCCTATTTTTTCTGCTTATCAGATAAGTTTTATGAGAAGCTGCACGGTCCATCTTATAAAAAGAATGTTTGAAAAAAAGAAAGACAAGAAAATCAAATTTAATATCTTGTGAAGTTAACGACAGGGCGATAAAAGCTCGCCACTAGCAAAACACATTTTAACAAAAAAAGTATTAGAATGAATTTACCTCAAGCTTCAATCTTTTGCCCTTTTCAATCTTCTTCAATCTTCAATGATGCTGTCGTGACTTTTGGCAATGTCGATGTATGTATATTCCACACAAGGACGCAGGGGTCTCCAATGGGAGGGGGTAACCCCCCTCAAACCGCCAAGCTATCTATCTATCCCGGAGGTAAATTTTTGGGCGATTACCCCCTGAACGCCCCCCCATTGCCCAGCTATCTAACTTTCCACGCGATTTTTGAGAAATATTACCCCAATTGTTGCTCAAAATCGCTAATTTTCATCCCTAGATTTGGAAGGGGGTAACCGTCCAACCCCCCCCCCCATTGGAGACCCCTGCGGGGTGAATCGTAATTGCCAGTATCTTTAGCCGCATTGCCAGCGTGCCGCGCATTTTTGCTTCACTCGACAGGTGTTTTCATCACACAGTTCGCGACAGCCTCAAATGTGTTCTCGCCTGAAATGTGTATAAATAAATATGCCGTATTTCCTCGAATTACCCACGGGGGGTTTATTTTTTCAGAGTGAAAATTTTGAGAGAAAAACGTGAAAAATGCAACAATAACTACCATTTATAAGTGTTTACAGCCTTATATAAGGATGTAGATGGTATAAACGAGGTTCTAACGTAACACAGTAAGTGTTTTCATTGAACGTCTGTTATGCATTTCCCGGACCACAAATTCATAGTGCCCATTTTGAGGGTGGGGTATTTCGAGGGGGTGGGGGGGTATTTCGAGGAAATACGGTGTATGCAAAATAGACACATACTGGCGGGACTCCCCCGTTCGCCGGGCGCTGTATACAACCCCCCCCCCCCCCCTCCGTTCAAAGATCCCTGATGCCACGTGTCGATCAAGTGAAAAATATAGTATTAATAAAAATTACGAATTGGGCATATTGGGTACAATTTGGATCTCACGTTTCTAGAATTCATCTAGTATGTAATTAGGGTTGGAACTTTAAGTTGTACTTTTCGACATCAATATCGACCTATCCAGCGGTTCATGGCGCAACGCCAATGGTACCATGGCGCGGCGCTTGTGAATGGCGCCAGCGCCATTTTGTCGCTATGTAAAGTACAACTCTTTGAATCCACAAACGTGCCCCCCGTGAAAAATCACGTTAACTCGCCAGAACCCAAACACCCCCCAAAAAGGCCCTAACCACCCCCAATCACCATTCCGCAGGTGCGCCCGGTGGCGTTGATACCCGACAGCCTGCCGGGCCACGTGCCCCAGATCCTGATCAACAACCAGCCGCTGCCGCACGTGGCCACCGACGTCGAGCTGATCGGCGATTGCGACACGATCGTCACCGAATTGGCGCTTAGGTTGGGGGGAGCGTTTAGAGAGGCTCTGTGTGAGAAGGGAGGGAGGGAGCCTAGACGGAGGGTGACCCCTGAACACCCGGAGTTTTTGGACGGGCACACGGTTGGTGTGGGGTGGTTTTTAGGTTTCGGTGGTAATACCTCTGTTTGTGCTTCTAAAGGGGTATCTCTGCGCGCTTTTCTGGTCCGAAAAATTCGATATTCAAATATATTTGTTGTTTCAAAATTCCCGACGTCCGTGCTCTGAATCTGAAAATGTGCTCGAATAATAATATACAAACTATTCAAACGATCGGATTCAGTAGTATTCTTCACCCCATCTCTTCGAGTTAACGCTGAAAGGGCCCCACTAGATAGTTTACATCGCAACTGGGTGCGAACTAATGTCAACTAAATAACAAAAAAAATTTTTTTGAAGCATCACGCTTAACAGAAACGAGAAAAATTTAGTGTCACCATTAGGGTTGGCCGATGTTTTTTTAAAAACGTTTTTTATTTAAAAAAACGTTTAAAAAAACAAACAAACATGATGTCCGAAATGTTTTTTTTTTTAAACATCGACCGAAATTTTTAGTACTAAGCACTAGGTATTTTGCAAAATTTTTGCGCGCAAGCGCGCAATTTCACACACAAATTGACATTGGTGGTTGTTTTAATTGGTTTTGTGGCATTTTTAGTATCAAAGTATCCATTTCTATGTGCTACCATGGGTTAATAAGCCGTCATATGTTGCTGTAGTATATAATATTGAGGTAATGTGCTTCCATGTACCTCCACAGTGTGTAACTTCACTCCCAAAGTAACAACCTCGTTTTATAAGCTTGTTTGATCACTATTCTGTGCCAAACTTTACCTGAAGTCACGAACATTCGACTATATGGCGATATACGAACGATATGTCGATGAAAAATGGATATTTTTGACACAAGTCACCACTTATAATGCTATCCCATGGCTCCACAGACATTATATGGTCATATATAACATCACAGAGTATTGCCACTGTCTGATATACCTATATAAACCCCCGTTTACCTCGATCCGGACGCTTACAAATTTTTGAAAAATGATTCATTCACGGCCCCCCCCCTAAACTTTTTGGGAAAATTCACCCCATACAAAAGATAGCCCAAAGAATTGTCTAAATGATGTATGGTACGCCCCCCAATATAATGCCGCATGGGCCGTGTAAACGGCCCATGCGGCATTATATTGGGGGGCGTACCATACATCATTTAGACAATTCTTTGGGCTATCTTTTGTATGGGGTGAATTTTCCCAAAAAGTTTAGGGGGGGGGCCGTGAATTAATCGTTGAAGCGGGCCAAAAGTCCTAAAAATCAAACATCACGTGCAGGCGCGCGACACGGCCGCCCTGATCCAACACGAGATGTCCGCGCACGAGCCCGGCGAGCCGCCGAGCGCCAAGCGCGCCCGCCCCGCCGCCGACGGCTCCCAAACGGCCGCCAACGGCACCGCCAAGATGGACGCCGCAACCGCGTCGCCATCGGAACGGCGCCAGCGCACTCCGGAAGTGGAGCACGAGGAGTACGTGGAGCTGGAAGCGAACGCCACTCGCACGGAGACGCACGGCCCCGTGCGCATCCCGCCCGGCTGCTACGTGTCCGTGTGCGCGCACAGGCACCTGTTCCCCGGCGCCGACGTGCACTACAGCGCCGAGCGCGGCTGCACCGTGCCCGGCAGCGAGCCGATTGACTTGAATTCCACGCATAATGCCAGCGCGTCGAGTAGTAGCAGCAGCAGCAGTGATTCCAGCGATGGAAATTCGTCGAGCGACGTGGAAACACGCAGTTTGGACGGGTTTGTGCCGGTGTCGAAACGACGCCGGAAACACAGAGTCAGGTGTATGTCGCTGAATATGTAGTGTCGCTTGGAGGCAGCCCCAGACCCTGTAAAATGTCAAATGTCATGCAGTTGTCATTTTGCAAGTCATTTTACATGATTTTTGAAAGGTTCCACATTTGACATTTTACCGGGTCTGGGACTGGCGCCTGGTGGGTCCCTTCGAGCTGGTTCAAATGTATTCGGTTCGGCTGTCTATAGTTATTGTAGATCATTTGTATTTTGTATTGTATATTCCATACAAAACTCAATTTGAATCAGCCTCTCTTATAGCCGCATTTTAAGCGTGCAGAGGTTCAGTAGTTGGAAATGATAACGATCTTGGTTTGGTCCTATTTATATTTATAAATTAAGCAGATTTCCGTTTAATGATTTGCAGAGATTGTCCACTTTGAAAAATGAATGATATTTAGGAAACAATCTTCAGCAAAATAAATAAAACTTGGGGCACTCTCGGCTACTGAACCCTTGCTCGTAACTAAATATGTATATTTCTTTAACATTCTTTTGGCCTGAAATAACAATGTCGCTGCGTATGTATGTTCCCGAGTTTGAGCGCTTTCCTTTTTTACAGAGCATTACTTTTGGTGACATTTTTCTGTGTAAATATTCATCTTTTTTTGATTTGTCAAAAGTTCGTTTTGGAGAATATTTTTTTGCTCCATAAAACTGCCAGTTTTCCCATTGTTTTGGGACGATTTTATTGAGGATTTTTTATTTTATAAATTTCTTATAGTGCCGAATCACTAATCATTTTGTAGTACACATTTTTTATGTGAAAAATTTCGCCTGGGTGAGATTTTATTAGCCCGTAAAACGTCGGACAAATTAAGTCACACCCCTGTTTCGCCACTCAACTTTTCGATTCAGGTAGTAATTGTATTCGATAGTTATTGATCTCGTTTATGTAGCTTCCTGAATACGCTTTTATTTGTAAATTTTCGTTCAGTGTATAAATTACGTATCTGTATATAATAGATGAATGATAATACACCCGTTTGCCATTTGAATTTTACATCATAAAGTAGAAATGTCCGCTTGATATCAAAGATAGCAAAAGTGCATCTTACCTCTGGCAATCAACGTAAATAAATTCAAACTTGACAGCAAATATTCCATCGATTTGTAATACAGTCGCTACTTACTGGTGCAGCTTATGATTTAATGCCACCTGGGCTTTCATAGGCATGTCTACTTTCCGCTTGGGTACAATTCCAGATTGTGTCAAGTGGCAATAGAACTGTAAAGACTTGATAAAGATTCCGTGTAGTTAAGTGTCTACTTTCAGTCAAAGTCCAATTCGCGTTGGCACTTGACATTCAACTTGAAACTTTCCGCCATTCGAGACCCCCCTTGACAAGTGACAAGAGCCTGAATTGCCCCAGAGATGCATGTGTTTATCACAATGTGCTGCCGCGCCGCTGCGCTCGCTAGCCTAGGTCCCTTTATGTGCTACTAGGCAACCAAAACAGTTCTGCGGACTGCTGCGTGTGCTGTATGTTAAAGGGGCACTTTCACATTGGTCACGCACTTAAAGGCCTGGAAGTGGTCCTAGTGAGAAAAGAATGTTTTTGTTCGTTGTGAAGGCGAACCTTTAACGATGACCCCCTGTACTTGCATCAAGTAATGCAGGTATTATCCTGTATTAACGCTGGTCCAGTGGCCAGCTGTATGCATATATTTATTTATTTTAGGCTTCTAAACATGTGCACCACCATGTGCGTAGTGCACAATGTACTTATTTTTGCTGTGCTGTGCGTGTGACGTGTCAAAGCGTTATATGTATACGAGTTAAAGCATGGCGTTTAGCAGCGTGTTAAGGTGAAATGGATTTCTGGCACTTTGAGCGCTCTGAGTTGAAGTGCCGGCGCGTCACGTGTCACCAAGGACGTATCCAGGGGGGGGGGGGGCGGGTTCCCGGGTGAGACCGGAAACATCGAGGAAAATGCCGTTTTTGGTACTGATTTCCAAGGTACCATGTAAAAATTTTGCGCGCGTGCGCGCATTTTTCCACCGTCCACGGGAATTATCGGAAAATCGACACATGCACCCTCAAATATCTGTAAAATACATTGAATTTCGTGCCTATCCCTCTATATGTATGTATTTACATACATATCGACGGTTCATGGCGCCAGCGCCAACGTCAATGACGCCATGGCGTGGCGCCTACTAATGGCGCCAGCGCCATGGCGCCATTCCGCCACTGTATAGGGACAATTTTATGGGGGGGGGGGGCTGAGCCCCCCCCGTTCGCCGGGCTCCGTAAACAAACAGCCCCCCCGCTCAAAAATCCTGGATACGTCCCTGCGTGTCACTAACTATTTTCGGTGAATACCTGCGACTGCATTTACATTTCATGTGCACAAATCCATTCCTTTTGCCCTGCACTCATGGCACTTTGAAAACGCAAAAACCTATGGTTAGGCGTTGCCTCGGTACTACAAGTGACAATTTAGCGTTGATTAGGTGGGCTGATGTGCACACTGCATTATTGGCGGTCCACACACTAGTTGACACATGTGTGTCAACTGGTCTGCGTCAACTCAGATTACTGCTTGCTTCACGTGTCGCAGAGCGATCTCCAAATGCACATGCGGCAATGTTGAAACATAAATATTATGGCGAGTGCATTGGAAGATCGCTCTGCGACACAAGAAGCCGAAACCTGAGTTGACACAGACCAGTTGACACACATGTGTCAACCAGTTGACATCGCAACTTCGTTTCAACTAAGCAACACAATTTCTTTAAAAAAGCATCACACTTAACAGAAACAATCAAAATTGAGTGTCACGAAATCACATAATTCACATAAATTACAAAATTTAGTTGACACGAATTCAGTTGACATCTAGCGTGTTTGGCGCCAATAGAAATAGAGGCTTTGGCATTGTTTCACTCACCCTCCCTTTGCAGGAATCCGTGCGCTATCTTTCTTATTCCTATGCATTCCCTAGCTAATAGCAGTGTACATAGAGGGCACGTCATATTTATAATATGCTTCCCTAGTCGTCACTGATTAATTGCCTAATTAAATTACCTAGTCGGAAAATAATTGACGATTAGATAATAGTCAATAGCTCTGCCCAACATGTCCGGCCCCGACGACATGTCGGTGTTGTACAGCGATTTGTCGCAATTTGACATCGAGAAAAAAATTGGTAAAGGACAATTTAGTGAAGTTTACAGGGCTAGAGTGAAAGCTACCGGCCAGGTAATTTTATCGTTTTTCCCTTTTGCGGGGGGCGTGTCCAGAAATAAAACTAAAAGAGACTACATGTGTTTACAAGCAAATGTCTACAGCTATTGGTATCACCAATTTTCTAATCACCATCAATTATTGGGAGTAACGATTTTCGGCAAAGAAACTTTGACAATACTGTTACAGATTTGATTTCCCAGTGCGTTATTTTCTGGACACGTCACTAATCTCCGCGCAGTTACGCTTTTGCATGGCTTATTGTGCATACCAGAAACAGTAAATACCGACCCGCCTTACCCAGGTGATCGCGTTAAAAAAGGTGCAAATCTACGAGATGATGGACGCCAAGGCGCGGCAGGACTGCATCAAGGAGATCGACTTGCTCAAGCAGCTCAACCACGCCAACGTGATCCGCTACTACGCCAGCCTGATCGACAACGGCGAGCTGAACATCGTGCTCGAGCTGGCCGACGCCGGCGACCTCAGTCGCATGATTAGAGTATGTTTGCGAGTTTAATTTGTTAATGCTGTTAGCTTTTAGTGGTCATGGGAAATATTTTTAGTTTTTGGTATTATATCTAGGGTTGCCCTGTTCAATTGATGTTTTTTATCTCCTTTTCGTGTATTTTCACGCAAAATATAATCGTTTTGACATTTATGTGTGGTGTGACTGGCAAATCAGCTGTTTTTTTGGGGGATCTATTGCGTGATACTAAATTTTTGCGAAGTCCAATCGGGGCAACATTTATCTGATGCTATACATTTGGTACAACTAAAAACTGAAATAAATCTCGTCAAAATTGGCGTACCGCGGCCACTACGCTGCATCACTTCAATTTGAAATTCGTCAAATTCTTGCAGCACTTCAAAAAGAACAAACGGCTGATACCCGAGCGTACCGTGTGGAAGTATTTTGTGCAGGTGTGCGACGGCTTAAATCACATGCACGGCAAACGAATTATGCACAGAGGTGGGTTGCGTTTTTCCCTGGCATTCTTTCATAGGTTTATGTGGCTCTATTTATACACTAATTAATGGCTGAGGTTTTGAAAACTAATCGATCTGTTTTTAACACATTTCAGTTTACAAGAATGAATCAGTTTTGATCTCCGTCAACTGCAGTTGACGTCCTGTTTTATACCTAGATGAATCAAATCTCTCTGACCCTAAATCAATAGCGCACCCCAAATCAGACATCAAACCGGCGAACGTGTTCATCACGGCCACGGGCGTGGTCAAGCTGGGCGATTTGGGGCTGGGTCGCTTTTTCAGCAGCAAAACGACCGCGGCGCACTCGCTGGTGGGCACGCCGTACTACATGAGCCCCGAGAGAATCACCGAGAATGGCTACAACTTTAAAAGTGACGTGTGGAGCGTCGGCTGTTTGTTGTACGAGGTTGGTGGCGGTTTGTCAAGATTCGAGCCTGATTTTGCGTGTATTGATGCATTGATGTCTATGAAAGTAATCGGCCAGGAAGCATTTCCTTACCATATCAAAAGAGTGACGTTCTGAGTGATAAGCAAATTGGTGACAAGTAAACTTTTGAGTCAAGTATCTTTCACTTTATTCGGTCTCATTCAATTCCTTGAATCATTCATGATCTCTCATTCAATTCTCCTTTCGTTGACACTCACTTGACAGAATACTTGCATGCATGAATACGTGTATCTTATTACTTGACAACGTGCGGAACAGTGGCACTCACGATCTGATCCCTCGCCGAAGGTACTCTTGTCAATAAATACGAAAGTCCAAAGCTGCTTCTACTCTCAGATGGCCGCGCTGCAGTCGCCCTTCTACGGCGACAAAATGAATCTGTATTCGCTGTGCAAGAAGATCGAGTTGGTGGATTACCCGCCGCTGCCCGGCGACATGTACAGCGAGGAGCTGCGCGCCTTGGTGCCAGCCCCAGAGCCTGTAAAGTGCCCTGTAAAATGTCAAATGTCATGCAAAGTGTCAAAAGTCATGTAAAATGCCCTGCAAAATGGCAACCAAAACCGAGTTGCCATTTTGCAGGGCATTTTACATCACTTTTGACACTTTGCATGACATTTGACATTTTACATGGCTTTTTACAGGGTCTGGGACTGCTCCCTGGTGGCCCACTGCCTCAAGACCAAGCCGGACGATAGACCGGATATTGCGGAAATTACCCGCCGCGCACATCAGATGCACCAGTTGTTGGTGGGGGGGGGCTTTAGAATATTATAGGACGACTTGAGCGTTTTAGGTGGCATTGGCGCACCAGTTCGGGACAAATGCAGATATTTACATCTTCATAAAGACAAAAACTTCAAAAAGCAACTAATTATAAATGCGTACCCTGAAAAAAACCTATTTGTGTTCATCCCAAGTTGGAACAGGGTCCGCGTATTTTTGATTACCATTTAAAACAACATGTCTAAATTTTTCCCTCCCTTTTGGCTCCTAAAAATCCTTAAAAAAATTCATTATTTTATCAAATCTTCGAATCGTTAAATTGCAAAAGATTACAACAAAGTCATCCATGTTTGAAATTAACAAGAAATTCGGGTGTTCAGGCTGCAAGAATCTCGACCGAACTCCGGCGAAAGCGGCGCCCCGCCAATGGACATGCACACGGAGACGGACAACGCTTGAATGAAAATATTTACGCATTTACACTCCCATGGCACCTTGCCAACACGAATGACCTGTGTTCGGAATTTTTGAGCCCAAATGTTAGGTAGTTACTTGAATGCACTCACTACCGTATTTCCTCGAAATACCCCCCGGGGGTGTTCGTTTCAGAGTGAGAATTTTGAGGGGGGGGCGTTTCAAACGACACCGTGTATAAGAGGCTATAGACTTATATAAGTATTCAGATAGTACATACCCTGTTCTAACGTATTTATCACAGACATCGTTTTTAACGTGTGTTCTGCATTACACGATCACAAACCGCAGCTTTTGTCATTTACGTTCTCTTTACACTCAGTTTGGGCGGGGGTATTTCGAGGGGGGTTCTTATTTCATAGTGCCCATTTTGAGGGGGGGGGGGGTATTTCGAAACTGGGGGTATTTCGAGGAAATACGGCAGTTTTGTTTTTTAACACATTCACTACATGTTTTTACTGGACGGTCTGAACTTATAAAGGCATACCTATCACCATAAAAATGAACTAAAACAAAAAGTTCTCTATTTACACCGGCAGCCGGGGTTTGTCGCTCCATGTGTAGAAATGCACCAACTCGAAGTTCGTATCTATATGAAACGCGGAAGAATAAAAAGTTTTTCCACATAAAAAGTTCATAATAAGTGGTAAAGAGAGCGATGTACACGCCTCACCCACCCCAGCTTGCAGAATCTACCAAAATAGTGTAATTTGCATTTGTATAGAGCAGCGTGTAGGTGGAAAAAAGAGATTTAAATTTTTGAATTTTCCATTGGGGTTCCATGCCGTTCAATACGAACCCAATTATTCATGAAGCAAAGCAACTTTTCATGAATAGGGGGGGGTGGCATGGTCTTACTGGAACCCTGGCCATCTGCAAACGGGTAGGTTTATGGAACACGGAAATTCATGCGTAAATCCGCGTCCAAAACGTACCACACATAGTGAGGATTGTACATACATGCCTTGGGTAACTGAAGTTTTTCATGCGCTAAGTAATAAACTAAGTGAACAGAAAATTTAACCAACGTAAAAGTGTAAAATTAGCGAAAAATAAAAATACAAGTAGTCACAGCACCAATTTTAACTGAAATGCAGCCCAACAAACGTTATGCACCAAAAAACGTACATGCAGTGGAAACTTACGTTTGGGGGGGCCGGGTAATCCTTGCTAGCCTTCACCTTTCGAATTTTGGCATATATGGCATCAACGAATTTTTGCTGCACTTTGTACTTGTCTCGCCCCAATGTAGCATGTTGAGTGTTAGTGCGCGCCGATTCCATATTCGCAGCTTCAGCTGGCGTCGGTGAACTGGCCATAATTCGTCAACTGAGTGATGTAAATTAAATTTTATATTTTCCGACTTTATCACCTATTCAAAATGATCGATAATCGAGCAGCGAAGAAAAAATTGTTTTTTATGCAAAATAAAGGGGTAAAAATACACTCGTACCCCGGTCCGGAAAAGACACCTGAAATTTTAACTTTCAAGTTTACTCTGCTAGGTGAAGAGGGAAAAAAGGAGGGCTAAAAAGTTAAGAGTTGATAATATCCACACTCTGGCGTAAAAGTACCCTTCTAGTAGGGCCACCGATTTTTACTAACTGAGCGAAATAGGTATTATAAAATTGTGACATTATTTTAACCGCATAAACTGTTGGATATTTACCAACATCAATTTTAAAAGGTTCTTTTAAAAGAGCTGTATCGAAGTATGCGCTGGCACTGTCTAAAATAGTAGTACTAGTTTCATGATTTAAATCTAACTTTTTACAAAAATCCTCAACTGCAGTCAACGCGACAAACCGAGATTTACCTGAATCCAGTTTACTTGGTAGTCTGAATTTGCTTCCCTTTTGAAGAATTGTTTCCAGTGATGTATCCTCAAGTACTCTCAGATCACCAGTAATTATATGTCCACAAGGATAATGAATGAATTTGCTTGAAGCACAGGCGCACTGGTATTGAAGTAAGTCGACCAGAGACGTTTCTGTAATGTCACGAAATAATTTATTGTGGTTCAAAATAACATGGCTGATCGGTTTTCTATAGTTATAAAGAACACGTACTTTATTATTTTTATACCAGTCAGCACCCACTAAATTTTGAACGTTCTGCGGAGTGCGTACAGTGTATTACATGTCCAGTTAACATGGCTCAAATTAGACAATGATTTCTATTGCTCTAATCCGCACCACCACCAAATACACAGTAAATATTTACATTTCATGGCGCCACAGGATCACGTGCCACTTGAACTACCACTTAACTTGTCACTTGACCATCTGCGGAATTCAGCGTGATGCTGAACCCAAAGCATTTGTAAATTCATTCGGAAGCATGCGTACCCTCGGATTTGGGTACTTGGTGGGTACAGAAATTTTTTGTGTTTTGGTGAACTTGCCTCAAACAATCAGCAGCTTGTATTTTTTTTTTTTTTTCGTGGTTCGTCTATTTTTCAACGCCTAAATGTTTTAGGACCAAAGATATCATTTGAAAATAAATATTTGTTTGTTTATTTTATTTAGATCATATCAAATGACAGTGTCTTTGCTCGAATATTATTAACTTACATATTTTTGAAAGGCTGCTTTTAATTGGTGGATAGTCCCCTCTTGAAACTGCGGTCGTAAAATATTAGCATAGCGGTGCGTACTTTTCTCTGAGTAGTTTTCGTGGAGTGACCACCACTGAGAAGAATTTACAGTAGTTCGACCTTGACAAACATTGTTTATTCAATGTATTGATATTTGTCTTATCATATTTATGACAGATGCCAAGTTTCGAAGCTTTGTGCGGGGGATTATTCAAGGGTAGAATTTTTACACGATTGTAGCATGAATGAATACCTAGTCCACTCGAATTGCCATAATGTTGTGAACTGTTTGTTGTATAATGTGATAATCATTTTCAGATATTCCAATCATTTTTTCGTGTTTCCGTGGGGTCAGGCCTATTATGCATCTAAACCCATTTTGCATCTAAACCCATTTTGCATCTAAACCCATTTTGCATCTAGACCCATTATAGATACATTAAAGCTGAAGGGGTGAGAAAGGGGCGGGTAACCCCACCCCAAACCATCTAGCTATCTATCTTTACCAGAGGCAAATTTTTGGTGTTATTTTCCCCTGAACAGCCCCCCCCAACAAATTGCCCAGCTAGCTATCTGGAGCACTTTTGAGCAATTTTAGCCTAATTTTCACCCAAAGTCACTAATTTTCATACTTTTTATAGATTTGCATCTTAAAAACCACTAGGACATGTGTTTTATTGCATATTTTCAGCATGCCAGGTATAGTTAAATGTGTGCTGGTTCTAGATACATAATGGGTTTAGATGCATAATGGCACAGGCTCGTTTCCATGTACATAAAATATTTATATATTTTTTTTACATTGCAGTTTCGATATTTAAATGTATTTGAATAAAAGGGTACACCTCAATTTCAATTTAAGCAGTGAGGTTTTGAAAAAAGGATGTAACACTTTGATGAAAGCGTGTTTGCCTCTCGAAACGTTTTGCAAAAACTTTCATGCATTTTTCAAGATAACATACATATTGACATAAAAATATAACGCCATTGAAAGGTAGCTACCTATTTCCGCAGTTACCCCTCCTACAACAACCCGCTGCCTAAATTGTTTGATGCCGAGGGGATTTATTCGAGGCAATATGGTATGTAATTAATAACTAATTGGCGGCAACACACGTATATTGTCATTAGCTACCTAATTGCTTGTTTTTCCAGCCATGGTATGCGAATTTCTTATGGCCAACAAATATCCAAGAAGTCTGAAACCAACAGATTTCCTATCCTTTGTGCACTTAAATTAAAAATATTACGGCACCCATTTAATTTTGTATGTAATGTGCCCACACGCTAGTTTTCAACGGTTCTTTTTTGCCATTCTTGAAGACTATTGTAGTGCGTGTGGACACAATCTGGGCACCGAAACACCAACTGTCGTTATGCAAAAGTCTGCATGCAGGATATCTATTCCACCCATCAAACTTCCGACCCTAATTTCCACTGTCTGCCCCAAAGACCAATGCCAACATCAGCGTGCAATGGCGAGGCCGAGCACGCTGTACCTGGCGACGGTGTTCGTGTTGTGTAACGTGAGCTTGGCGCTGACAGTGTGCCCGTTCACCGGCAACATCACTGGCAGCAGCGAGGTGAAGTTGCATCGCAGCACTGGGGGCAGTTTGGATGTGGTTGGTTTGGTTGCATGCGGCACTCTTCTTGTTCGATTGGCATGGTTTGCCCTTATCCGGGTGTCGGTCTTGCACCCTGTGCTGAGTTATGCATACCGTACTTCCTCGAAATACCCCCCCCCTCAAAATCGGCACTATGAACTTGTGGTCCGGGAAATGCAAAACCCGATGCAAATGCATGAACATCGTTTATACCATCTACATCCTTATATAAGGCTGTAAAAGCTTATAAATGGTGGTTATTGTTGCATTTTTCACGTTTTTCTCTCAAAATTCTCACTCTGAAACAATCACCCCCTGGGGGGTATTTCGAGGAAATACGGTAATCATGTTTTTGCAGCTTGCTCCGGGTGCGCTTTGTCGCATCTGACGCTGGGATAAGCTGCAGATTTTTTCTTTCTAGAAATGAGTGACTGGGTGCAGGCTGGGCAACTTGGGGCAATGCCAGACTCTGTAAAATGTCATGTGTCATGTAAAACCCTGCAAAATGCCACGTAGAAACCCTGTAAAGTGTCAAATGTCATGAAAAAGAGCCTGTGTATATCCAAATCTTATGTTTTTGCAGCTAAATCTCACGTAAGGGGTCAGATTTGGGTACTTCACAACAAGATTAGGATACTTGCATGGTCTTTTACATGACACTTGACATTTTACACGATCTTTTCATGACACATCACATTTTACAGGGTCTTTTTCATGACACAACAGTTGACATGGTCTGGGACCAGCACCTGGGGGCAGTCCCAAGCCCTGTAAAGTGTAAAGTAAAGTGTCAAATGTAAAGTCAAATGCAAAGTAAAGTGTCAATCAAAACAAAAAAGAAAAGATTTTATTACTGAACTTTGCATGACAATTGACAGTTTACTTTGCATTTGACTTTACATTTGACACTTTACTTTACACTTTACAGGGCTTGGGATTGCCACCTGGGCTAGTGCCGAGCAACTGGGGTAAAATTACCCACTTGGAATAAATTCTAGAATTCCGTGATAACTCGTTCACAGGGACTGCACACGCTGCTCACCATCGACGTGCAGCTAACCAACGCGGTCAGATTTCTCGAGTGCGCCGTCGCTGTACGTTTGTCCATTCCAAACGGGGCCCACGTGGATCTGGATGCGTTGGCTGAGGACAACATTGAGTATGCTTGGACACCAGTGAGTCTTTTGAGGGGGGGGGGGTTATTAGAGAGATGTTGTAGGTTTTAGGTCATTGGATAGGGGGGCAGCGAAAGGTGTGATGCTGGGACAGAAGTCACTATTAGTCAAGAGTCTATTTCCCTTTTTCGATATCCGCCTTTGCACCGGTGGAACATCCAAATTACCGGATACCGGACCAACAGACTAGTTGACATCACAAATTTGTGTCAACTGAATGTCAAACATACAGAACACAAGAAAATAAAAGCATCACACCTAACAGAAACAATTAAAATTAAGTGTCACGATATAAAATTAACAATGCTCTATCACATAAGAAAATTGAAATCACCTACCTAATTAACCAAAATTTAGTCGAATTTGGTCAACACAAAACTTGACGTCAACTAGTGTGTGGGCTCTTTATACCCACAACCCCCAACCCAGGCGGACGCGCACTCTATCGGCTGGGACGGGGAGCTGCCGGCGGAGGCGAGCGCCCGCACGCACCTGTGGCTGTGCTCGCGCAAGCCGCTCGTCAACAGCTTCCTCTTCGCCGACGCCTTCACCTTGCCCGTCAACTTGCGCTATCACGCAGCCACGCGGAGACAGGAGGAAACGCCGCATGTGCCACAGCTACTGTCTGATCGTTAGCTGGTTCTATGATGGTTTATGGTTTTGGGATCGGGTGCGCCGAATTTGTGATCCGAACCGCGGTTTAGGTTTGATTCGGCAGTGGGCGGGGGAAATTCGGGAATTTGGGGTGCAGGGGGATAACCTTTTATAACAGTATGTGATCATTTTGCACGCTGATGTATGCCTGAGTAAACCACGGTAAGTATTCCAAAAGGTCGCGAAAAAACAATGTTTTATATATTTACCTAGCAATTTCATCTATTCGCACTTGAGTTGTTTTCCGAGCGCTAGCCAAAAACGTGACATGGACGCAGGTGCTGAAGTGAAGTTTCTGGGACCGGAAGTGTTCGTGCGCTGCGAGAGGGACGAAATCACCCGCTGGCCAGAGTGCACAAAACACATGGTGCGTCAGCGTCGCGGGTCAACTGGCAGGATAAGTGCTAGAAATACTGCTAAGTGAACTTGTGAAAAGTCAGGCAAGCGACATCTAAACCTATGATAATTGGCGAGAATTTCTTTTCACAAATGAACTTGCCACGTTTCCAAACCAAGTTTACTCGCGAGTTATGATCAAACTTTTCCTACGACATTTTTACACAACCTTTCTCGCAACTTGACCACTTCAGAATCGGTATCAAACGTAAGATATTGTGCCTACACACACTAGTTTTCACACGAAATTTTGAAAACCCACAAATCAGCTTAGAACGCATTTGTGTTTTCTGCAATGAGGCGACCGTCAACTCCAGTTGACGGTGATTAAAATTGACTCATTGTGGAAAACTCAAACACGTTCAAATATAATTTATTAGTTTTCGAAATTTCCTGTGAAAACTAGTGTGCGCAGGGCCATTTCGGTCACATTTCATCTCAAATAACGAAACCCAGATGTTCATCCCCACACGCAGGTGAGCGCGCCGTGCAACTGCGGCGCGGCGGGCGACAATTCGGTGTGCGGCTACGCGCGCGTGCCCAAGACGGGCGTGAGGACCCTGGTGCTGCGCGTGCCAGGTACGGACCTACTGATGAGGGCTATTCCGCTCCTAGTGGACTGTGACAAGAAACAGCAGTGTGGGGCAGTCCCAGAGCCTATAAAATGTCCTGTAACATGTCATGTGTCCATTAAAACATTGTGAAGTGTCAAATGTCGCTCAAAACGTAAAAATCGTTAAAAAAAATAAAATTTAAAAACTTTTTTTTGTTTGAATTTTTTACTGTTTAATCATTTTTTTGCAATTTTTAACGTATTGCGCGACATTTCACACTTTACAGGGTCTTACATGACATGTGTCAGAGTCTTACATGACACAGACGTTTTACAGGGTCTGGAACTGCCCCCATGTATCGTTGTTTCTTGTCACATTTTTCTGTTTTCTATTTTTTCCTAAATACCTTCAATACCTTCAGAATTTTCAATTTTCCTGGTCAATTTTGAATACATTTTAGTTTTACGGCTCCTCAAGCTGTGCCCGCAGTCACATTTGCATATTGTGCTGTTAATGTATATCATTTTTAATTGTGCTTCTGCATTTTTTCATGCACTTTCATCACACATTTTAACCAAACATACCGAAAACATTCGAAAGCACCTTTCAAATTTTGGTAGCGGTGGAATATAAAAAATCCAAAAAAGCACGTGAAAACGTTTTTTGAATTTTCAGGCTTCCACGTTATCGTCAGCTATCGCACCATACACATTTCCCCAAATCCCCCCCCCCCCCCCCGCAGTGGGTAACCTGTCGCACCTGTGGCCCACTCTCATAGCCACCATACTCGCGGTGGCGCTGTGCCTCGCCTGTATTGTCTATAATGTCGCCTGTGGAACGAGTGTTGCACTTGACGATAAGAAGACCCAGTGAGGCTGATTTTGACGCAACCAGACAAAAAATCCAACTATTTCACATAGACAACAAAATCAGCCTCACTGGGTCTTCTTATCGTCAAGTGCATGTGAAATAGTTGGATTTTTTGTCTGGTTGCGTTTCGATCTCATGCGCTTGCGGTGTGCTCAATTCTAATACCTTCCAGTTTTTACTTGATATGTTTTTGTAATCATGCGTTTTTGAGAGATATTTCTAGTGTCGTTCATGTAAACAAAGTATAAATGAAGCGACTAGATCGAAAAGCGAGAAACGTGCGACTTTGAACATATAATATTTGATGAGCAATTTGAAAATTCAGAGTACCTAAAATCTTAACGTCGTTGGGTGCACCGGTGAAACCTAAAATCCAAGGTTCGGCAGTGGGTATAGGTTCTACCATCACTGGATAACTATCTAAATAAAATATCAGGACGTAAATACGAATTTTAGTTGATATAACCTCGATATAAATACGTGTTGAACGTGAATATGTACTCAAATGCCGAATGCCGGAGAGAACGTCAAAATACCGTATTACCTCGAAATACCCCCATGGGGGTTTATTATTTCGCCAGCAAAATTTGAGGGGGGGTTTATTCGAGGGGGGTTTTTATTATTTCGCCAAAAATTTTCGTGAAATTCATACTACAGAATACGCTTTTTCTTACACAAAAACGGTGATAAATGTGAGAAAATAGGTCATATTGGGGCTATAGATGTACATCTGTACACAAATAAGCGTATGAGTGTAGCTGCGATGCAAAAAAGTAGTAATAAATACATCATGTACATTGTAGGGTCGGGGAACCGAACCGACCCGAACCGAACCGAACCGAGAACCGAGCACTATTTTGGAACCGAGAACCGGAACCGAGCTTGAGAACCGAACCGGAACCGGCACTTATACCCGGAACCGAAATTTTCTAGGAATCTTAAAGTTTTCAAACAGCGTTTTTTCAACACCTACATCTAATCCTTTAAACAGCAGCTGAACATATTGGTGCGTGTTCAGAATTGCAAAATTCATCTGTTTGCAAAATGATTGCGCGGGAGCGTGTAATTTTACATATACTCCAGCGACATTACACCTTACAATGAAATCTACCATATCCCACCTGAATAAAAGGACAAACACAAAAAAATACATCATATTTATCAAATTGCTTTGATAGATATGATGAAAAAATTTTATGTATGTTTGTTCATTCAGATGGGATATGGTAGATTTCATTGTAATGTGTAATGTCGCTGCAGTATACACATTATCACTGGTAGTAGTTTTCATTGGTTTTGTGGCAGTTTAAACCATAGTTGGCAAAAGTTATTTATGTTTGTACTTAAAATAATCCCTGTACTCACTCGCGTACTACATAAATACATTTACGTTTCCTCCAGAAAAAAATACCAGTACTCATTTACTTGTGTACTTTTTGAAAGTACGCGAGTACAGAAAACGTATATGTTTGCTTTTACACTTTTTTAAATACCAGTATTATTATAACAACTCTGATTTCTGCATTCTACCATGACATAAAGAGCTGTGATATGCTCCTGATTGTAGTATGAAATATCGAACCAATGTATTAGGTTGTCAACTAAGTAACCTTAATTTTTTGTGTATGTGTGATCGCAAAAAATTAATGTTACTTAGTTGACAACCTAATACTTACACATGTAAACTTGGGTATATTGTTTTTATGTTGTTCAGCCGATTATTACCCGATACCCGGTTATTTTATTACCCGGAACCGAAATTTTGATCATTTTAGAACCGAAAGAACCGAACCGGAACCGAGAACCGGAACCGAAAATTTTCAGGA
Organism: Sphaerolaimus hirsutus; assembly: GCA_964036195.1. Taxonomy (NCBI): domain Eukaryota; kingdom Metazoa; phylum Nematoda; class Chromadorea; order Monhysterida; family Sphaerolaimidae; genus Sphaerolaimus; species Sphaerolaimus hirsutus. The sequence goes on along the minus strand of OZ038452.1, from coordinate 9,191,159 downwards.
ACCGAGAACCGCTAATCGAACCGAAATCTTTTAGAACCGAGAACCGGAACCGAAAATTTTGAAATTCCCAACCCTAGTACATTGCATACATGATGTACATCATTCAGGAGGGGGGGTATTTCGAGGGGGGGGGGTTATTATTTCCCCAGCCCATTTTGAGGGGGGTTAATTCAAGGGGGGGATAATTCGAGGTAATACGGTAGATACAAAACACGATTCAAAATTAAAAAAAAACAAAACATTCAAGCTATACCTCGTTTATCCCACCGAGGTTACCCAAATGCCATCAGACACTATGTAGAAACGTCACTGAAACCCCGGTTACTCCCAAATCCGTATTCAAATTCCATCTCATCTAGCCACTCAAACCTGCTGAACCCAAAACAATCCTAAAACAGCCACAAAAATCACTTTTCACCCCCATCACCCTCAGCACCCCTAAGCGCCAGGGGTCGCTCCAAAAACTCGAAAACCTTGGTCAAATCGCCGTGCGCGTCCACGTTCTCCAACGATCGGTCCAAATTGATCAAATCGCTGAGTGAATCTTTGGCCATCTGCGCCACGGTGCTCTTGGGCGGCGTCATGTGCGCCATGTACGAGTCCAACAACTCTTGCCGTTCCGGATCTAGTTGGCGGTCGCGCCGCCGCCGCAGAAAGTCCAGCCAGTTGGTGGGCTGGTTAGGACCGTATTTGCGACGGACTAAGTAGCTGGGTTGATTTTGGGTACATGGGAATTGCATGTCGTTGTTGTTTGAAGTATTCATGACGCCGGTTTAATTGATCGACGTCATTGGTTGAATTGCAGCTACACCTAGGGATGGCCGCAGTTTTTACTAGGGTGTCAAATTTCCGTTTTCCGCAGGCGATTTTTTCCGTTCCGTTTTCCGGCTGCTGAAATTTTTTTCTGTTTTCCGTTCCGTTTTCCAGCCACTTTTTTTCGTTTCCGTTTTTCCGGCTCATTTTCCGTTTTCCAGCCAAATTTTCAGTTTTTCCGCCTTTTTCCGTTTTCCGGCTCTATTTCCAGTTTTTCCGCTTTTTTTTCCGTTTTCTGCCTCAATTTTCTGTTTTTCCACCTCATTTTCCCTTTTTTGGCTCAATCTTCTGTTTTCTGTTCCAGCCAAACTGGGGAAAAATTCATGCAGATTGTCAATTATGTAAATTTTTTCCATTCCCAGCAAAATTTCAGCAAATTTTTTCCACTTCCAGCAAAATTTCAGCAAATTTTATCTGTTTTCTGGCAAAATTTCAGCAAATTTTTTTGTTTCCATGCAAATTTCATTTTTCCGTTTTTGTTTCCGTTGTCCGCCAATTGCAAATTTTTTGTTTTCCGTTCCGTTTTCCGGGGGCTGAAATTTTTTTCCGTTTCCGTTTTCCGTAAATTTTTTTGACACCCTACTTATACCATTAAAAAAAATTAACGGAAGCATCCAAAACTTTACCATATTTTGAAGGTATACTCGGCGGACAGCACACCTACCGTATTCCCTTGAACTACCCCCCGGGGGGTTTATTTTTTCAGAGTGAAAATTTTGAGAGAAAAACGTGAAAAATGCAACAATAACCACCATAAGTTTTACAGCCTTATATAAGGATGTAGATGGTATAAACGATGTTCTAACGTAACACACTAAGTGTTTTGAACGTCTGTTATGCATTTCCCGGACCACAAATTCATAGTGCCCATTTTGAGGGGGGGGGGTATTTCGAGGGGGGGGGGGTATTTCGACGAAATACGGTTGTATGAAAACCTACCATAATTTGATAAATAAAATCTTGTGATATATTTCGTAATTATTCCATAATAAAAACGAAATATTATGATGAAAAACCTGTATAATTTTTGGTTCATTATTCAGGTGGGTTTTCATACTAAGTGTGCCATCCGCCGCGTATATTAAAAACTGTTTTTTTTAAGAACGGATCATTAACAGGATCATCATTAAGAGGCTTAACAGGGTCATTTTCGTCATCTCTACCTACACCTACCGGTATTCAAACCAAATAAAAAATAACCCCAACGCCTTCCTATAGCAACCCATCCGCAAAAACAGCACAATTTTAATCAACATGGCACTTACTGGTGGATAGCCACGGTGGCAGTGACGCAGCCGACCAGCGCGACCACGGGCTTGATGTAGAACAGGTGGTAGCGCACACGGTCCGCAAAGCGCAGTCGCCACTTCCTGCGGGGGATATGGGTAAACCCAATTACGGTATCATACCGTATTATCTCGAAATACCCCCCCATGGGTTTTTTTATCGCCAGCAAAGTTCGAGGGGGTTAATTCGAGGGGGGATAATTCGAGGAAATACGGTATATGATTCCAACGATTAAATCGATGGCAAGTGGCAGATGTCGTTGCAATTTATGAGTCGTGATGTAAATCGTGGCTTAGCGCCATCATGCTATATTTCCCGTTAAATTTTCACGATGAAAAAATCTCCCCCTGGGCATTTTGAAGAAATCCGGTAGACAATTTTGCGAACAATTAAGTCTAAAAAAACTTTCAGTTTCGTTCCCCCCCCCCCCACAGACAACTCAGCGCCACTTTCTCAGCTCACCTAAAAGCAGAAGGTGTGGCGCCGGGACGAGCGGCCTCCGAGTGTTGCGTCGATGTGCCCGGCGAAGTGTCAGATGACATTCTTGGCACTGCGCCCGCAAAAAAACAGCGGCCTACTCAACACCAAGAGAACAAACAGATACCTCAGACTTTCCTCCGGTAGGCAAGCTTAGATTGAAGCAGTTCAATATGTAAAACATTCATCGTTCCCCGGTAATTTGGCAACAATTGCATCAAGTTTGAGAATGTTTATATAGTTTTCATTTGACCCACGCGCACTAACGCATTACGGGCGAGATTTCGGAAATTCATAAATTGCCTCGAGTGCATTTGAGTTGACCTAGGGTTCAAACGGGATTGACTTTTCGGGATCGGGATTGGTTTTTTGAGATTTCGGGATCGGGATCGGGAATTGGCCGGGATTGGGGTCACGGGATCGGGATCGGCATTTTTTCGGGATCGGGATTGGGGTCTTGGGATCGAGATTTTGGCCAATGTTTTGGCATCCACAGTTGTTCATAAAGGTCTAAAAACACTGTTGGATGCCAGAAACGTGGCATAAAATGAACGCTGGGAGTTTGCGTTCACATTTTTGCATGCAAAAACGTCGTTTTTTCACTTTTGGTAGTTTCCACTAACTTTTCCGGGATCGGGATTTGAAAAATTTCGGGATCGGGATCGGGACTGCTAAATCCCGGAATTTCACGGGATCCGGGATCGGGATCCCGTTTGATCCCTAGGTGTCCGTACACTACTGTTGATGGTGATCAAAAACTGTATCTTCTGGTTAACTCAAATGTGTGGAGAAAAGATTTACCAATTTTGGCCGTAAACTAGTGTGCGTGTGGCCACATAATATTTAAATTGCATAAAAAATGTGACTAAAAGCAATATTTAAAATTGACACATAAAGCGACTTATCGGGCGCATTAAACCATTTGAAGAACATGAAAAAAGTGACTCGCACGTTTGAGATGTGACAAAACAATTCGCAAAACACAACAATTTAAGAAAAAACAAGCCCAGCGAAACAATTTCCGACCTAAAAACAACACTATTGAGCGAAAGCCCAGCCACCACATTTATTCCAAATCAAGAACTACCCTATCCGTGCGATCAGAAAAGCTGGGACACGCGCCAATTAAAAAAAAATGACTAGGGAAGAGAGCTCGCCACCGTGCTTTTTCAAATTAGTCTATGACTATTTTTCCACCAGATCAGTGACACTGTCAAAACTATAACATAAAAAGTTGATACGATCTATCGTGTACTTTAATTGAGAACAGGGACGTATCCAGGATTTTTGAGCGGGGGGGGGCTGCTTGTTTACGGAGGCCGGCGAGGGGGGGGGGGGCTCAGCCCCCCCCCCTAAAATGTTAGCTACATAGTGGCGGAATGGCGCCATGGCGCTGGCGCCATTAGTAGGCGCCACGCCATGGCGCCATTGGCGTTGGCGTCAGCGCCATGGAATGCTGTATATGTATGTAAATATACATACAAAACAGCAAAAAACACAACATTGAGTGTATTTTTAATGATTTGTGGCCACATAAAGCAAATCCGATGATAATACCTTATGTCTGGTGAAGAATGCGCGCTTGCGCGCAAAATTTTTAACGCTGACGTTGAAAAAGTCGCATTTTCCGGTCACTTTTTGGTCTCGCCCCGGGAGGGGGGGGGGGCTGCAGCTAGGGTGGCAGAATTTACCGTACCGTACCGTACCGTACCGCATTTTTGGAAAATTTACCGTACCGTACCGTACCGTTTACCGCATTTTTAGAAATTTACCGTACCGTACCGCGTACCGCATTTTCCAAAATTTACCGTACCGTACCGCGTACCGCACTCATTTACCGCAGAAAATGCGGTAAATTTGACTCAGATTGACCTTAAAAATTCACCTTAAAATTGACTTTAAGGTGTGGTGTTCTGCAAATTTTTTGCACGCAAGCGCGCAAATTTGACAACATTGTTTGGACTGATTTGAAACCCGACCATTTCCACATGCAATATTGCTGTAACTCTACATTTACATTAGTAAAATGTGTTTTTAAGATCAAGCCATGTGCTTCAAATCGCACTGTAGTTGTTTTACATCATCCTCAACGTTTTGAGGTTATTTGTTGTAGGTACATATGTATGCACTTATATACTTTTTACCATTTACACCCACTTAGTAATTTTTCACACACTTTTAGCAATTTTTCTCCATTTCTTCCTTCTAAACCTTAAAAAAGCCTATATGTATTGAGACACTGCAGTGGTTAATGTAATTCTAAGTTATCACACTGTTATTGTGTTCTAAAGTCCATTAACACATTGCATACTTCAATTTTCTGTCAATTCATAAAGTAAAAGTTGTCTGTAGTCTGGCATTGGTACATTTCTGACAAGCGAAAATTTACCGTACCGTACCGTACCGCGAACCGCACTTTTCAGATTTACCGTACCGTACCGTTTACCGCAAAATTGAAGATTTACCGTACCGTACCGTTTACCGCAAAAAAGAAAATTTACCGTACCGTACGGTTTACCGCGAGGCCGTACCGTCTGCCACCCTAGCTGCAGCCCCCCCCGCCCCCCCCCCTGGATACGGCCCTGATTGAGAATATGGATTAAAGTTTTCGAAACCTACTGAAAAAGAACCAAGATATCCAGAAAGTGCAATATTTCTGACATCAGCGATTTCGGAAAAAAAATCTAATTCGTAAAGTTGCATCGTTCCGGCGCCAACTGTTCCACCTAGCTTTGTAACTACCGCAAATCCTCGAATAAGACCCCCCCCCCCCTCGAATAACACCTCCCCTTGAATAACTCCCCCCTGTTTGAGAGGTGAGGAAAAAATAACTCCCCCCTCTTGAACAACTCCCCCTTCTATATGATAAGGATGCCATACAAAAATACGTAAGAATATTAGCGTACGGCAGCGACAGCAGTGTATGCAGTGTATACGCATCATTTTGTTGTTGTTGGACAATTAAATACCTGAATTACATGAGTTGACAGACTGCGCCCATACAATCAATTCAGTCCAATTTTCTGAGGAAAAAATAACTCCTCCCCTCGAATAAGTCCCCCCTCGAAAACCTCTGACGAAATAATAACTCCCCTGGGGTCTTATTCGAGGATTTAGGGTACATAGATAGCACGTAGCGAGTGTCCCAACTTGTCTCAACAGCCCTACACATGATCTACTCAAGCCATGCCGTCGTCGTCCATGTTGTCCATGCCGTGGCCGGCGTCTCTGGGCTTGGGGCCGCCCGCAGGCTTGGCCATGATTATCTGGTCCACCTTGAGAATAGTACAGGCGGCGTTGCAGGCCAGTCGCAGTTGCCACCTGTGTGGGTTTGTGTTTATGTTTACAGAATGAGATAATGTGCTCTATACGATCTATCGATACAGGGATAGATAGATAGCTGGGTGGTTTGCGGTGGGGTTATTCGCCCTTCTTTCTTACCCCTGCGGGTATCATGTGTCTATAATGGGTTAACATGCGGGATGGGTTTACATGCGTAATAGGCTAGACCCTAAATTATTCGCCACAGCCACACACCATTTGCACAGAAAAGTGTCGAGCGCGCCCATGTTCAGAGCATCGCCGATATTCTTGGAGGCGGGGTTTGACTCTGGTGAGTGATCCTGCGAAAAAAGTGGGCACAAGTTGAAATAAAAAAAAACACTTTAAAAAACTATTTTAGTAAGGACAATCTCAAACTAACAGGTTCGGAGGCGCGTCGATCTAGCAAATCAATGCATGCGTTCGTGGCTCCAGACTGATGCGCCGCGTACAGACGCGATAACAAATCGGTCGCCTGCGGGGTACAATGAAAAATAAGTATGGTCTATTTTAAATACTACGTTGAAAGGTATTTACTACGGGATCAAATTCTATCGCTCCGAGGGCAGTGGATGTGTAAACCAATTTATACGACGGGAGTTGAAAATGCTCAAAACGTCTTTTGAACGGTTGACAATTTGATAGTGATTATGTAAGCTACCTTTCAACATGCTGACTGGTCAACGTCACCGAATAAATATCCGACTGTATACACACACTGATATACACAGTTGGCGGGGTATATTATTTACAACTCCTTCTTATTGACATATTTTGACAAGCAAAAACAAAGTCACCCAACCCACCCCAATTCCGGCATTATCAGCGATCTGCTTGACGAGGGCCTCCAAGGCGAGCGCAAACTTCTTGACGGCGTACTGCTCCAGGCCGGCCAGGCGCTCGCCCACCGACTCGACGTGGCGCGCCAGCTCCAGCTCCACTGCGCCGGCGCCAGCTACAAGGCGCCCGTCCTGAGACATTTACGTGAGACATTTAGGGCATAACCACTTGATTTTTTTAACTGATTTTTTTTAAATCTGATTTTTTTTAATCAAAGCGTGGAAACTGATTTTAATTTAAAAAATCAAAAGTCAAAATTTCTGGTAGACTTGCAATAGGGATTTTGCATTTTTTTTTAGTGCAAGCGCGCAATTTCTCATACATGTTACCATTTGTGGTGTTTTCATGGGTTTTGGGGCATTTTTAGTGTAAAATCTTCCATTTATTCATGTTACCGTGCAATAATAAGCCGTGATTTGCTAGTGTAGTATATAATATCTAACCAATGTGCTCCAACATACTTCTACAGTGTGTAACATCACTGTCAATGTATTCTTCTCTTACAACCTTATTTAAGCACTATTCGATGCTGAACTTCTGAAGTCACGAACGTTCGACAAAAGGTGATATATGTAATAAGTCGACGTAAAATGGATATTTTTGACAGAAATCACTGCTTATAATGCTATCCCATGACTCCACAGTCATAATATCACCACAATAGACATAAAAATACATTGTTGACACTTAACATACACATATTTTTTCTCTATACCCCCATTTTTGGCGATTTGAAGAAAAAAATCTGATTTTAATTTAAAAAATCAATTTTTTTTAATTGATTTTTTTTTAATCAAGGCGTTTAAAAAAATTGATTTTTTTCAAACCCTAGCATAGCCTACGGGGAGCATGTCGCAGCACTTTGGCATGGCGCTTTTTGGTGTGGCGCTGGCGCCAGGCGCCATGGCATTATTACAAGACTAATTATCACAATTGTATGGGAGGTTTGGTGGTCAATTTTTTCAGTCATAATACCGATTTTGAACGCCCATATGAACAGCCACTGAACAGGACAAAAATGTCATTGCTTTTCGAAATATACCCCAACAAGTTAAAACCTGCAGAAAGGAAAAAAAGTGAAATTCGAGTCTATCAACGATGGTTATCAAGTGCCAATTAAAAAATCCACCCGTAAATTTTCACTTGTCTCGTCACAATTCCATCAACCGAATATCGAAAAATTTGTCACTTGACCAATGGAACATTCACACACTCCAAAAAGTGCAAGATCGGTCCAAAATCGACATACCAACACATTCGACATATCGACATTCAAAGTAAATATCAACGCAATCCTAAAGCAACCTTAGTGAGCGTCTTGACGGTGTTGACAGCGTCGTCAATGGAGCGTTCCATGTCGTCCATGAGGTTTTCGCTGCTGCCGCGCACAATCACCGTGGACACGCCGCCGCGCGCGTCTGCAAAAAGTGATTTGTTAATCGAGAGACATGGATGTATTTATAGAGGAAGGATTTGGATGGTCCTAGGGTTCAAACGGGATCCCGATCCCAAATCCCGAGAAATTTCGGGATTTGGTGGTCCCGATCCCGACACCCCAATCCCTATCCCGAAATCTCAAATACGAATCCCGACCCCGATCCCGAAACTTTTGAAATCCCAACAAACGGAAATAAACTTCTTCAAACTTCTTCCCAATCCCGATCCCGAAATTTTTTCCTCAATCCCGATCCCGGAAAATTTGTTAACTTTTTTACTATCATTTTTGCACTGTGAAATGTGAACATAAACCTCCAAAGTTCTATTTATTTATGGTACTTTTCTGGCGTTCATGTGCGTTTTTAGACCGATTTTTGTAGTAAACACGAAAAAATCGTCAATGTGGTATACTCGGCGGACAGCAAAGTATGCGTCCAAAATTATTTATGTCTTGGTCGATAACGCGCAAGTACGATACTTGCACTTTCGATGTATGCACTTTCACAAAAAGAAAAATTTTTAAGAAAAAGGCGGAGTCGCGTACAAACGAGGAATGTTTTTCCCTTCATGTATTTAAATTTTATTAATGACGTCATGATGGAGTGTTTCCTTCAGAAAAATGCATAGCGTGCGGTCCGCCGAGTATAACTTATAAAATATCCCAATCCCGATCCCGAAAAAAGTCAATCCCGATCCCGAGACACCAATCCCGATATCGAAATCTCAACAAAACAATCCCGATCGCGGTCCCGAGACCCCAATCCCGATCCCGAAATCTCAAAAGACCAATCCCGATCCCGAAAAGTCAATCCCGTTGGAACCCTAGGGTCATCCACGGTAAATAACTGGTTTAATTATCGAAGGCTATAACGATAACTGAAGGCTTCTAGTAGGACAGCGAAAAAATGGCATCCGAATACAATATCAAAACGATATCATAAATAGGCGAGTTCGTAGATCAGAATCAGGAAAAGACAAGCATAAGCATCCGTCGTCAATTTTGTCTAGGTATACAGAGTACAGGCCCTACTGCCACTTTCTTGACACGTCTCCAAGTGACATCGGGTGTGCAAAAAACACAACGATAACACACCTTGCTGCTTGAAAACGATTACTTCCGTCTCGCCCACCTCGTCACTGTACACCTCATTGCAATGGCCGATCATCTCTCCCGTCGGGATTTCCTGAAAGCGCGAAAATGTTTTCCTAAGCCTACTGAACTGGCCATCAAAACAAGGACGTAGCCAGGGGGCGGGGGGGGGGGGGGGCTGCAGCTCCGTTCCCGGGTGAGACGTTTAAAAGTCGGTGAAAATGCAACTTCTGGTACCACTTTTGAAGGTATAATGTAAAAATTTGAGTGCGCATGCGCGCATCTGGCCATGCCGCTGTATCAGGGGTCTCCTAGGGGGGGGCTGGGAGCCCCCCAAATCCGCCAGCTATCTATCTATCCCGGAGGCCGCTCAGCTATCTATCTATCCCGAGGCAAAATTTTTGGCTACTACCCCCAAAGACCCCCCCCCCCCAAATCGCCCAGCTATCAATCTATCTATCTATCTATCTGGTGTGGTTTTTGAGAAATTTCGCCCCAATTTTCGCTCAAAATCACTAATTTTCGCACCCTTTTATAGTTTTTCACCTTCAAAATCGTGCTCTCCAGCTATATGCATGGTTATATACCTGTTTTTAGCCATTTTAAACCTACTTTTGGCCATTTTTAAAAGATTATTAGCGATTTTTTTCCCTTTCAGCCTTCTATGTACTGAAAAAGCCTCTATATTTTGCCCCCGCGAGCCCCCCCCCCCCGAATTTTTCCGCTAAGTATCCCTCCGGAGGAGCGATTTGCTATCTATCCAGCCTCCGCGAGGGGCCAAAATCTTGGAGACCCCTGCGCTGTATTGTTGGTAAATCTGTTCTCGTACTCTCACTTCACTCTTTAATACAAAATTGGCGTGTTTTTCGCTCTATACGTATGTACAGGGGTGGGCATCTTCAGTTACCGCTGGAAAAACGCGATAGCTTGAGCTACAGTTGAGCTATCACAATGAAATTTTAACACAATAGAGTAGACTCCATAGGACACCTATGCTGAAGTTTGCAACCCAAACGGCCACAGTTTGGAGGAGTTGTGGAACACACAGTTTTTAGTGTAATTTTGTGACTTCACCCCCCTTATCTCGGGACTGGGGGACTATTCGAGTAAAAAAAGAATTTGGTAGTAGGCGCGACCACAACATACTCAAAGGGCATCAAAATCGGCCGATGTACGACAGAATGGGACGACACCAACGACCGATGCCCCCCCCCCCCTCAAATGCCACCCTCGATTTATCCTATGGGTGACGCCAAGTCACAAAATTACACTAAAAACCGTGTGTTCCACAACTCACCCAAAATGGGCCTCCACACGCTAGTTGACATCGCATTTCAGAGTCAACTCAGAGTCAACTAGTGTTTCAGTTGACGCAATCACTCACCACTTGACTTTTTTTAAAGAGCATACGCGTTAACCCATATTTTTGGCATTTAGCTCATGTATTTCATTGAAAAAGTCAACTGGAAAAATCCATTCTCAGAAACGAGTTGACCCTGCTTTCTACGATGCAGTTTGTGTGATTTAAAGAGTGTTATGTGATAGACCATAATTAATCTGATTTTTTGACACCTAATTATCATATATTGTGTGAAGCATAACCTAATGAAAAATTATTTGCATGTTCCATATTCAATAATTTTTTATTGTTTACATGTGTGAATGCTTGTTAATTAGATAGTTGTTTCATGTACTATAAATGTCTGTGAATTTTTCTGTACTAATTCTCATTCGTAATAAATTTTTTTGAAAGAATAAAAAATCTTTTTCTTTAAACGGAAATTTATTTTTCATCGCGCAACACGGAATCACATCATAATGCCAACATAACAAAATGAAAGGCAAAATAAACGCGAACACAGCAGTATTTTTTTTGAAAGAATCACTTAACACAAAAGAAAGATATGAATTTTTCAATATTTCAAACTTCAATAATTTGAAAAAGTTTTCCTGGCAAGTTATGACAGCACTGAATGTGAAATTTGATATACTAAAACTATTGAAGCAACACCTAAATATCTAACTCTGAAAAAAAATTGATGAGTTGACACTGACAGTTTACGAAAATATGTCAACTGATTCATTTCACCCAGAAATGGATCAGTTGACATAACGTTTAAATCTGACTCATTAACTCAGAAATCTTGCCAGTATACAGTATCTTTTTGTATAAAAAAACATAATTAATTAACATAAAAAATTAAATTAAATAAGGAAAATTTAATTGAAATATAAATAAAAAAGTTATAAAAATAGGAAGAAAAAATAAAAATAAAAATTATAAAATTCATAAATAAAAAGTAATTATAATATGAAATAATAATAATAAAAATTATAAAATTCAAGTAAAAATATAAAAAAATTAGTAAAAATTAAAATGAAAACAATAAAATTTATAAAAAAATAAAAATGATTGAAAAATAAAAAATAGATAAAATACCCATGAAAATATAAGTAAAAACATTTAAACAAATAAAAACATAAAATTTTTATAAAAATAAAAATAATTTTAAAAAAAATAATAATAATATAGCAAAAAATATAAGTGTAAAAATAAATTTAAGGATGCACATACTGCACACACAAATCAGCACTTGCAGAAATGAACAGAATCACCTAGTAGTGTCCCTTGTGATAGTAATATCTGGTGCAGCTGCCTCTGCATCAACAAAATCAGAACATTTATATTGAAAAGCATTGTTTACTGAACACATGAAGTGTAGAAAAAAATTTGAAGTTGACAAAATGTCTATGTAGCTTATGTCAATATGCGTATGCACTCATAGTATACAAAAAACGCGATGTCAACTGACTTGGAAATTTTGAACAAAAAAAATTCTCACACTTTTTTGAACTGTTCCTTTGCAAAAAGTTCTTCTATGAAAGATGCGCATTATTTTTCTCTATGTGTACCTAAAATTTCATATAAATAGAATGTAAATTGGATAAATAAAGTTACTTTTGGAAAGTCGGCGAGCGCTGAGTCAACTGCCGGAAATACGCACTTTTGCATACGTTTTTTGATGTTTTCATACGATTTTGGGTACTTGACATCGTACGCACAACACTTGTGTCAACTGAAATGAAAAAAAACGTATACTAGCGTACGCAGCGTACACTTTCAGCTCAGTTGACATTTTCAATCATGATTTTCACTTTTATTGAAACTTTTGAAACAGCCAAAAAGTCAATTCAATGAACACTGTAAATGAAAATGTCAACTGCAAATGTAAACACAGATAAGTTGACATTTATGGTTGCATGTTGTCATTTATGTTGCTTATAGTTATATTTATAGATTGAAAATGTCAACTTATATAAGTTTGAGTGTGTGTGTAAGTGGTTGGCTCCACCTCATAATTGAAAAAGAGCCCACACAGGCTAGTTGACATCGACACCAAATGTAAAGTCCCAAACCAAACTGATCCCCATTCAAAGCTTGCTTTCAGGATTTGAAAAGCAAGCTTTGGATTGGGACAGGAAACAGTTGACATTTTCTGTCGTTGTCAAGTAGCCTGTGTGGGGCATAGTAGTAAAGTAAACAATATATAAGTTGACATTTTATAGACTAATCCATTCTTAACTCTATTGATACTTTCAGGAGAGTGGCAGCAGGGGGCGGTGTCCAAAGTGAAATGGCTTGAATGTTTTCTGGAATTAGTGGTTTTGTTTGGTATTTCACGATGATTTTTGAGTATTTTTGAATTTTTGGAAAGATTTGAATGTGCTTGTTTTTATAATAATTTGGAAACTTTTTGTTTTGTTGTTAATAGTAAATAGATAGCAGATATGAATTCTTTGTTAGACACAAAAGTGCAACTTTTAAAGAATAACTAAATTTTGAATTTTTTTTTACCTTGAATTTTCAAAATAAAAATTTCAAAAAGTTGTGTCAAAAGCTGTAAATTTTTTTGAAAATATATGCAAAAATGCAACAATTAAAGTTTTCATGTTTGCTATTTTCAATCTCCAAATTGTTCAAGTTTAAAATGAATCTCCTCTGTTTGTTTTTCTTAAAAAATATTGATATGTAAAGATTATCTGGTTCAAATTTTTTTAACTTGTCAGTCAACCCAAGTATTCTGTTGTTTTAGTTGCTTAAAATACTTTGTTTTTTTTTTGCTGTCTTGTTACTCACTTTGCGTGATTTGTTGGCAGAATGTAATTGTAATAGTAACTATACATGAAATCATTTGAGCTTGTGATTTTTCAATTTATTACATTAAATAAAGTAGTTAAATGAAAATGTAAATCAAAAAGAAATTAAATTTTTATTTTATACAAATTGTGTCTGGAAACAACAGTAAATTACATGAAATATAATACAACATTTAAAAGGCAACAATACATCACTATCACATGAAAAAATACATCACTATCACTACTTTCATCATTAACCTTTCAAGTTATCCTATTTTGGCAAATCAAAATATATAAATTACTGCAAATTGTGTATGTGTACGCAAGAAAACATGAAAAAATACATCACTATCACCACATTTCATCATTAACTTTTGAAGTTATCCAATTTTGGCAATTCAAAATGAATAAATTGTGTACGCGTATGCAAGAAATTGTATAAGTATGCAAAATCTCATACGCGTACGTTTTTTTGCGTTCGCGTATGCCAAAAAAACATACGCGTACGCAAAAAAACATATGTGTATGCTTTAGTTGACTCGGCCAGTGACACAAATATCTGTACTGCCCAAATTTACTAGTTGACATTATCACTAGTGTGTACGCGGTCAACTGGAGTCAACTGAAAAAAATTTCAGTTGACTCTGAGTTGACATTTTACATGCGAAAAATGCGATGTCAACTAGCGTGTGGAGGCCCAATGTGGCCGTTTGGGTTGCAAACTTCAGAATAGGTGTCCTATGGAGTCTACTCCATTGTGTTAAAATTTCATTCTGATAGCTCAACCGTAGCTCAATCTATCGCATTTTCCCAGCGGTAACTGAAGATGCCCACCTCTGTATATTTACATAAATACATATAAGCTATCTCTGGCGCCAACGCCAATGGTGCCATGGCGTGGCGCATACGAATGGCGCCAGCGACATGACGCCATTCCGCTACCATGTAGGTAAAATCCCACTCCCCCCGTTCGCCGGGCTCCGCTCAAAACAAACAACACCCCCGCTCAAAAATCCTGGATACGTCCCCGATCAAAAGTGACGCACGATTTTGGTCATGGCGGTGGCGCCGACCAGCTTGCATACGCGTCTCAAATCGAACTTGCTGAGCATGCGCACGGCCATGACGCCGCGCGCGTTCAGATGGTGCAGGTGCAGGTCGCCGAACTTGCCGCCCGACACGATGCACGTGACGCCCGCGGAGCACAGCGCGTCCACTTGCTGCGGCATTGTGTTTTATAAGATAGGTTTACGAACATGGGTTCAGTATGGGGGGAGGTTCCCTTTTCTTTCTTCTATACCTTGGAAAAGTCTATATATTGAACCCCCGCGAACACCCCCCCCCCATTTTTTGCTATCTATCCCTCCGGAGGAGCGATTTACTAACTATCTGAACCCCCGGAGGGGTCCAAATTAGGGTTGACCGATGTTTTTATAACTTTTTTTATTTTAAAAAAACGTTGTTTGTTTTTTTAAACATGTATGACGTCCGAAATGTTTTTGTTTTTTTAAAACATCGCCGAAATTTTTAGTACTAAGCAATAGGTGTATGTATTGCAAAAATTTTGCGCGCAAGCCATTTTTCCGCAATTTTTCCAACCCTACTCCAAATCCACTTGCAAAATTTTTGCGCGCAAGCCATTTTTCCGCAATTTTTCCAATCCTACTCCAAATCCACTAAACTCCTGTTTACGAATCATGTCGATTGTCGAATATATTTATTCACAGTACTGTTTGTTTGGACAAATAACAAATATCAGCGCCTTCGTCAACTAGTGAACTCGACACGACAGTTCCGTCAACTGAAACGTGACCCTCGTGCGTATAGCAGACTTACCTTTTTCACACTCTCTTCCTCATCTTTGGAGAAGTTGAGCAACTCGTTGGCCGTGTTCAACAACACCGTGCCCTGCGAGCACATGCACGCATTAGTCACACGATTAAGTGATCGAGTGGTGAAATTGTTTGTGGAGTTTAGACAGTTGAATTGAACTTATGAGTTTCGTAAGCGCGAAAAAACTTCAACAGAGTAACGCGGTAGATACAGCCGTTAAACAAGATCTCACGAGCACACATGTTAATACCGAGAAAGTGGTAGACTTCGCAGCGAAAAACCACTGTTAACAAAAGTTTCGATTGAATAGGCAAAGAATTGTAAATAGTTTCACCGCGTATTTCCAGTACAGATTTCCAACTTACACAAAGCCGAGAAAAACAACAACCGCACAAGCAAAGCGCACCTTCGTATCAGTCTGCAGTATATCGAAGGGGCAGGTGAAAACGGCGATCTTAGCATCGTTGCACTTCTTGACGTCTCCCTCGGGCGCCCGCTTGAACACCATGCCCTGCATGACGCTGGAGGCGGACACGGACGCGCCCAGGATCTTGCACACGCGCACGTTGTCCACGCTGAAGTGCGACGCGTTCGCCGGCATCGCTTGCACTGCAAATATGTCGTGTTGTATTTGTGTAGAGATGTTGATGTGAATTTGTTATTATAAATATTTTGTTTTCGAAATTTTTTATTTTTTGTAATACGTGGGGTTAATCCCAAAACGCAAATGTGCTCTCTTGCCCAAAAAACATTCGACAGTAAATTTTAGACCGTCTGAAATCTTGCCGCTACACAGTAGCTTCAGCGCTGGGTTTCCCCCAAAAGTCGAAAACATCTCAGCCAAATTTTCCATCATGAATTCTCACAACGAAGACAAAAATGAGTGAACAAACGCGCGGCGGTGGTGACGAGCTTGGCGATGACCTGCTCGCAGCCCAACTGCTTGCTGGCCAGCGACGACTGCACCGCCCTTCTCAGCTGCTCTTCATTTTTCAAATCGTTCACTTGCTCCACCACTAATTCGGGCAGTTTCTCGAGCGCCTTTTCCAACGCTAGTTCGTAGCCTTCGGCGATCTCTACGGGCGTCAGACCCTGTGGGAATTGAAATTAATCAAGCGTGTTTAAATTTGAGTTGAAAAAGTGCACTGCTTTTACCGGAGTTGCGATGACCGGGCTGGAATGTAATTTGATTTATAAAATTCATGCCCAAATTAAAAAAGTAGGAAAAGCTTTAACTGGCGTAAACGATAAAAATGGCTGGTCAATCTATCACGTCACAAACCGAACTGACCATATTGATTAGGTCCTCAGCATGCTCCAGTAGGGATGCTCCGAATATAATAACACCATTCGTCCCATCGCCAACTTCCTAGAAAGAAATTGGTTAAATTATTCGTCACATTCGTATACACACTCGAGCTCCAATTGAGGGTTACTACAAAATCGACTGGCTATGTATCTATACCAACCCAGCAATCATCTATTCCGAGGCAAATATTTAGGCTAATATTTGGGGGGGGTGTTGCGACAGGGACGTATACAAGATTTTTGAGCGGGGGGCTGTTTGTTTACGGAGACAGGCGAACGGGGGGGCTCAGCCACCCCTCCTAAAATTTTCGCCACACAGGCGTGGAATGGCGTTTTGGCGCTAGCGCCATTCATAGGCGCCACGCAATGGCGCCATTGGTGTTAGCGCTGGCGCTGAGAACCGCTCTAAAAATACATTCATATAGGGCGGATGGCACAAAATTGAGTGTATTTAAGTGGGATTTTGGACTGCAGCGATTGATTCACTTTAAATACCCTTTGTTACGGGACAACGTTGCAGCGCCCCCCCCCCCACCCTGGGTGGGTACTTTTAACCGGTTTTTAGCGATTTTTCCCCCTTTCTGCCTTATGTGCACTGAAAAAGCCTATATACATGGTCCGGCTGAAAAGTCCCCGGGCAGTGCTCGCCATTCGCGCTAGGGATAAGCTACGATCATAAAATTTTGACAGGTGAGGATATCAGGTGTTTTGAGTTTTCACCCAAAATTTCACCCGTCTAGCTCCACCCACTGCGGAACTATGGGGGTTACAATTTCGGTCATTTTGTACTGATGTACAAATGGTGCTCTAGCTCAATGCTGCTTTAAGTTGTCATCATGAAACTTTGGCTAGTGTAAGCCACCAGTGTTGGCAATGTGGCAGCACTAACCAACATTAGCGATGATATCATAAGCCTAGTCCATATTGTCATTACTGTCACTACTCTCACTACCAAATTCATCATTCTGCCTCTCCCTCTCAAAAAGTGGTTAATACAGGATGCATTTTGCATGCACACTGCTGTTGAACACAGGTAATGTGTCCACTACAGATTAGTAATGAAACAGGGAAATTTTTAACACATAACTCACTTATAGCACATTTCAAAACAACATTAAAATCACTGCAATACAACATGATCTCAGATGATCACCAAAAACATCCATCACAGTTCCCACGTTTCTTGCACATCACCCTGATCTGTATAAAATATAAATTTTACCTTAATAGCAATGATGCTGATAAGAGTGTTGAATATTATCAGCAGATTACCAACACTGGTGGCTTACAATAGCCAAATTTTCATGATCACAACTTAAAGCAGCATTGAGCTAGAGCGCCATTTGTACATAAGTACAAAATGACCAAAATTGTAACCCCCACAGTTCCGCAGTGGGTGGAGCTAGAGGGGTGAAATTTTAGTTGAATACTAAAAACACCTGACATCTTAACCTGTGAAAATTTTATGACCGTAGCTTACCCCTAGCGCGAATGGCGAGCACTGCCCGGGGACTTTTCAGCCGGACCATGTATTTTGCCCCCGGGAGCCCCCCCCCCCCTAGGGTTCAAACGGTATTGACGTTTCGGGATCGGGATTGCTTTTTTGAGATTTCGGGATCGGAATCGGCCTTTCGGGATCGGGATTGGCTTTTTGAGATTTCGGGATCGGGATTGACCTTTCAGGGTCAGGATTGGCGTTTTTTCGGGATCGGTATTTAAGGCCTAAAAAAATTGGTTTTCGGGGGTTTTTTTGCTGACATTTCACAAGATGACCCAAAACACCAAAAACAATGGATGCCAGAAACATTGGATTAAATTGGCATTCAAAACAATGCTATAGATTCATTTAAGCACTGCGCAATGGGCTGCCTGGCATTGTCATTCACACCACTGTCTACCATATATGCATGTGTATAAACCTTAAACTATGGTAATGGACATTGTATAGAGTCAAGTTGTAGTGGTGTTCATGCCCATGGAACAGAGATATAGAGGGAAATGCGCCCCGGAATCTATAACCCAGGAGACCCCGGAATCTATAACATTATATTTATCCCCTATACCCCGACCAGACGAATGCACGCACTTGCTCCATCATTTTGTTAGCGAGCACTAGCATCTTGGCGGCGGGGTGCTGCACCTCCAGTTCGCGCAGTATGGTCGCAGCGTCGTTGGTCACGAACAGCCGTTCCAGCGCCGTGATCACCATCTTGCTCATGCCTGCCAATGTGGAAGGCAAATTATACAGGATGCGGATTTGATCGTGTCGTGATCGACTTGATGACTTGTGTATGTAGAGTGAACCGCGCCGTGCGACGACAAAACGTGTCGGGCGTCGACAGACTACTTTTTATCATACTTCTTTTTGTTTATTTCAATTATTTACCATATTGTTTATTGTCATTATTTACCATATTGTTTTTTATATTACTTACCATATTGTTTATTATAATTATTTACCCTATATTTGACCATAACACTGCACTTAATTCTTCACTTAATTGTGACAATTTTTGCATGTGCTTTTTATTGAAATGGAAAAACTGTAAAAATTTGCAATAGGCGGCCAGATCACCGGACAGGTCGCACTTCAATCATAGCTATCTATCCCGCAGAGAAATTTCCGGGCTTTCTATACAAGCAATCGATATTCTTATCGATCTATCCCCTCAAACACATTCTGATTACCGGTCTACCTCGACGTAATTGATTCGAAAGATACAGTATAAATCCATCTCTCAAAGAAAACTGTAAAGTTGTGTGAAAGCGTGGTCGAAAAACATCTACAAACAAAAAATACCGTGAAAAACGCCCACTTCGACCATTGTAAACACACAGCTTAGGTAGCTCACTTTGAAGCCTAAGATAAGTAGAGCTAGATAAACTCTCTGTTGGCCCCAAAACCCCCACTTTCCCCAGCGATCTATCACCAGTCACAGACAGCTCCAATCAGCCAGCCAAGTTTCCCACAACCCACCCATCCACGCGTCAGAAAAGCGCTGGGGTCTGGGACAGGCACATAAAGACCGTTTACTCACCGCTGGGCCCGTACGACGAACGAACGGTGTCGGCCAGTTCCGAACACGCACTTATGTTCCGCAGAACCGCTTCGTCCACGCCGCGCATATACTGAAAAAAATGAAAACTTTTTTTCGGGGGGTTTTATGGTTTGGGAGTGTTTTTGGTATATAGTTTATGTCGTACCCGGGTGCCTTCCTTCATGAAGCGGGTCATGCCCGTTTTCGGCACGCTCATAGCCATTTTTGTTAGATTTTGCGGGTAGAAGAGATCCGACGATGATGAATAACGAACGGCTTTTCTTTTTCTTTTTTTTAATGTACTGGTAATTTTTGTCAGAAAGGTTACTGTAGTGGATAACATGTACTGTTCAGATTTTTTTGTGGGGATAGTTTCAGTTGAAGACGGCCCATTTCCCGCTTTTCAACTTTCCGCTTATTCAGCATATTTCAACATACATTCAGCAATGCTGTACTTTGCACTATTTGTCACTTCGCAACTCCACCAATAGAACAAGTTGACGACTTATGTTTACGGGAACAACCGTCGAATCTATTGGCTGCCTGCCAAATATTTTAAAATTCATGAATTTTTGCATGAATGCATGAAGTACCCAAATGATGAATTTCATTCCAAAAACGCGTATGTCCACAAATTTTAATTTTCAGTGGCACACCTTACACTTTTCACATACGTTGGACAATTGTCTACACGTTTTGTTACTTTTGTCACTCATCAGATACCTATATCAGGAGTTACATCAGTTTTGAAAACCACTCAAAATTTAGTACCTACAATATATCACAAAAATTTGAAATTGAAAGTTAGAAAACTTTCTAATGGTGCACCCCATATAGAAACTGATTGCACGTTTAAAAGCCCATGTTGACAAGTTCCCCGATCTAAATTTAATATTATACAGATACACTCATATTCGAAATATATTCCAAAAACATTCAGAGATGTGTGGGTGCACTTTTGGGATGAAATGCAATTTTGTGAGGTGGGAAATCGTATGCGTATGCGCTGTTGGAATGGAATTATTTTCATATAACTTATGCACTTTTAACATGAAAGTCCCGTTTTCATGGGTTGACTTTTGCACTTTCGATGTGAAATTCATGATTTTTCTGAAAATTGGTACCAATGTAAATATCTCGGGAACAACATGCACTACATATAGGATGGTATTTACATGCATGGAATTTGTCTCCTAAAACGTGCAAAACTACATATGTATGTGGATTTCAAATCCACACTTAACTAGATTTTTTGCTCAGTGTTTTTCAAATGTCGGCGGTCACGTTTTGGCCCCTTTTAGCATCCTCGCGCTATATCTCCCGATTAATGAGACGCTAATTATGACGCAAATCATCAAAAAGGAGCAACCCTGGCGTCGCTTTCTACGCAATGTAAACTAATTAAATAAACACAGCATGACGATTGAATAATTGCAAAAAAGCACTGCAAAATGACCTTTTGACGTAGAATGCGGGGGGGGGGGGAATTGCGTAACTTGCCCAAGGGGCCGTAGCGCATGTGTAGCGGTGCCGCCTTTGTGCGTGTCTAGGTCGCGCCATTTTGTGCGACACGGTGCCTGGATCACGCAAATTGGCTGCATTGAGTCGTGCTAATTTGCATGCTCCACGGAATTGTGAAACCTTTGTTTTCTTTTCTGGTTGTGTATCCTTTCCTTTGGATTTGTTGAAGAGTCACGAGATGTGGCCAGGCGGAAAATTATTTTGGAAGTATTTTGTAGTAGTCATGAGTCATGAGCACTTGAGATCTGAAGTGTGGGAATGAATGGACCCTGGTGCTGACAGCAAATTGCTAAGTGCTAAACAAATGTCATCCATCAGTCAACTACAGTCACTTCTGAATCAGTTTTCAAATGTCAATCAAAGTTACCCTTTAAAACAATAAAACTGCAAATGACCTTCTAGGTTGGCACACGCAATTAGTGGACTCGCTTGTTTCCTAACATTTGGTGAATGAATGAAAGCCAGTACATATATGACCTACGAAACATTTCCGAACATTTCTACCTGTTGCTTTTTTTAAATTTAATTTTTTTCACGTGTTCAACATGATATGGAGTGACTACCCCGGCATCGAGCTGAACAGCGAAGCGTGTTATTTGAGCAAAGGTTTTAAGCATGATGTCTTCTATATATGGATGGTGCCTATCGGCCCTTGCTGGCTGGGGTCTATTTGGGGGGTTTTACCCTCAAATGATCAAGCTCTCTCTCTCAGACCCCACTCAGCTACTTGTCTATTTCTTCCAAGGCAAAAATTTTGGTCTGCCCCCTGAAGTGGTAAATTATAATTGAGGCTATTAATGGGAAATCAAGTGATAAGTTAACTTTCAAGTGACGTTTGTGTTTCCATTCAGATTATTTGTGACTTCACTTAACACAAAATAATTTCTATCATTTATCATTTTTCTTGCCACTACAGCCTTGTCGCAAGAAGTCTCTTGTGGACTTAGCACCTAGTCCTGGTGGCAGTCTCAAGCCCTGTAAAGTCTAAAGTCAAGTGTCAAATCAAATGTCATAACAAATGTCATACAAATTTGTCAATTGTAATGCAAAGTGTCAATTGTCATTAAAAATTCAGTAATATTTTTTTTGTTTTGATTGACATTTTACATGACATTTGACTCTTCACTTTACATGGCCCGGAACTGCCCGCTGTTCTCCTGTTCTGACAAAACATTGCAAATCGTGCCCTTGCAACTAACACTCAATAATTTGTAAGGAATTGTATTTTGAGGTAAAAATATGCTGTGGAACGGGACTGATAGTCCGGAAACTATGAACAGTAAGCATCTTACACTGGTGCAAAGGCAATTTAATTTTTAAGTGAGCTTAAAGACTAAACATTACTGGCACTTCAAATTGTCCAATTTAGGTATCTGTGTGCATCATTTACTCTCTACCTTATAATGCTCGACGCCAACGATGGGTAAGTTCTCAAAAAAACACTTTCCACTCAAACACTCGAATAATTCCCCCCACTTGAATAATTCCCCCCTCGAAAAATTCCCCCCACTTGAATAATTCCCCCCTCGAATAATTCCCCCCTGCCAGACGAGTGAGGAAAAAATAATTCCCCACTTGAAAAATCCCACCCCCCCAATGATGGAGAATAAATAATGCACATTTATTAAAGAGACAATCGATGAAATCAAACCAAGCAAAATAGCAGTGCCTCGTTTGATTCATCGAATACAAATGCAGCACATTGGTGTGTAAGGATGCAAAGAAATGTGCACTACGAATAGAAATTAGACGTACATGTGTATGTTGTGTGACGGAAACATACTTGAAAATTTTGAGGAAATAATAATTCCCCCACTTGAATAATTCCCCCCTTGAATAGTTCCCCCCTACAAAAATGCCTGAGGAAAAAATAATTCCCCGGGGGAATTATTCGAGTAAATACGGTATACTTGAAATAAACCCCATGGGAGTTATTATCTCATCAGATATTTTTGGTTGGGGGGGGGGTTATTTAAGGGTTTTTTAAAGGGAAATACCAGACACCCCCTCCAATAAGCCCCCCCTCCTCGAATTACCCCCCACCCCGAATTACACCCCCCCCCCCGAAAATTTGCCAGTGAAATAATAAACCCCCTGGGGGTATTTTGAGGTAATACGGTACTTATTTAATTGTAAAAACGTGGATACCGTATGTACGTAAATATTTATCTACTATACATACATGCATGCCACCTTATGTATGCCATATTCACATTGTTCAGTTCAAATCATGTGCCTGAAAAAACTCAATGTATTTTCTGTGTTTCCGTGTATTCGTGTTCTAAAAAAAAAAACTCATTTGAGTTTCCGTGTTTCCATGTACAACAAAAACACAGAAACTCGATGAGTTTCCGTATTAAATATTTGTGTTTTTGCCATCGTTGCTTAGCGCGGCTGTCCTCGAAAGGTGACCGCGTTGGAAATCAGAGTTGCTTAGCTATACCACAATTAGCATTGAAAAAACCGACCTATTTTGAGAAAATATAATTAAATATTATCTCAGAAAATCTCTCAAGCAAAAAATATAATTAAATCTCTTGGGTCATTTTTGAAAATATAATTAAATCTCTGAGAAAATCTCTTGCAGTTCAAAAAAATCTCATAAAATCTCTCAACGTAAAGTATGATTTAATCAATATTTCAAGGTGTTTGAACCATTGATAGTAGAAATTAAGCACATTATGTGTTGTTTGACTTTTTCATTCACAATTTCATATGAAAATAGCATATTGTCTTCTGATGGCTAACTTTGTACTATCATGTATTTAGTATCTGAAAAATGAACAAAAATATGTTTGAGGCACATTTTTCCTTATAGTAGAATAAATTACTTTCACATGTGATGATCCCCACAGAATTTATCAGATGACTTTTTCACAAAAATTTGATAACTATATTTCCAAAACATGCTGTCAACTCTTTAGTTGTTAAAACGGCTAGAAACACAGTGCATAAGTTTACCCGTTGCACAAGTAGCAACACCCAGCGCCAATTCAGACTCAGCGCTTAAATACAGCCCCATACTTGAGCACTGGGTTTTCATGGGACTGCAGGGGTTCAGTATGGTCCAGGGTAGTGATGGAAAAGCGCCATGGCGCTGGCGCCTGGCGCTAGCGCCAAAGCAAAAAGCGCCATGGCGCTTTTGGCGCTTGGCGCTAAAACGCTCTGGCGCCATTGGCGCTTGGCGCTGGGGTCTGAAAAAGCGCCATGGCGCTTTTGGCGCTTGGCGCCATTTTCTGGTGGTGCTATTGGCGCCTGGCGCCGGCATTTTAAATGGCGCCAAAAAAGCGCCAACCATGATAATAAAAAAATTGTTATAATACGGTGAAATCGACACTGCAGTTGATCAATTTTGAGGCAACTGAATGAATATTGATTAATATTAGGGTAGACTTTAAATAAATAGATGCATTCACATTGAATAAAAGCAGAGGTGTTAAAATCGCGGTAAATCCCCTTTTGTGCTTTGCTCCTAAATCTTTCTTGCTATCTAAATCAGGGGTTCAGTCTGGTGGGGGTTGGAGGGGGGTGGGGGGTTACCCACTCAACAAATGCTCCAGCTATCTATCTATTCCCGGGCCGCTCAGCTATCTATCTAACCTGAGGCTAAATTTTAGGCTACTATCCCTCGAGCCCCCCACCCCCACCCCCCAAATCGACCAGATAAATATGTATCTCTCCAGAGCGATTATTTGAGAAATTCTGCCCCGATTTAGTGGTTGTTTGAATGGGCAAAAAAGTTCAATAGACTACTTACTATGCACTCACAGTTATGCACTCATTTTTCTACCATCAAATTGTAGAACAATTTTGTTGGCGCTGGCGCTATTGGCGCTTGGCGCCATTACCCTCTGGCGCCATTGGCGCTTGGCGCTGAGGTCCAGAAAAGCGCCATGGCGCTTTTGGCGCTTGGCGCCATTTTGCTCTGGCGCCATTGGCGCTTGGCGCCGGGGTCAGAAAAGCGCCATGGCGCTTTTGGCGCTTGGCGCCGTAAGCCTGGCGCTTTTTCCATCACTAGTCCAGGGGTTAAACATATTTACGTTTACTCAAAAATATAAATATTTGAGTACTAAGTAAATACATCTTAATTTCCTCTGAAAACGTACCAGTACTCTCTTTTATGTATACTTCCTGAAAGTACTTGAGTACAGAAAATGTATTTCAGATAACTTTTTTATTGGCTCTTTCATGCCATAGAACAGAAAAAGGACGGAAAAACAACAAATGGAGGGAAAATAGCCAAAAATTGTATTATATGAGCACATATATAAATAGTTTAAAACAGATGAAAATTGGCAAAAAGCACATGAACTAGTGAATTTGAAGGTGAAAATGGGCAAATATAGAGAGATTTTCTCGAGAAATTTTCTCAATCAGGAGAAAATATAATTAAATCTCTCTGGAAAATTATGGAAAAAATATAAATCTCAGAAAATCTTATATTTTCTGAGATTTTCTGAGATTTTTTAAATATAAATCTCCCAGAGATTTTTGCAATGCTAACCACAATATGCACATTCGTAATGTGGTCTCATGGGAATAATACGCATCACATAGCCGGCTTTAGTCTCTTGGGATGTGTAGGAAGACCACAAATTGTGTTTACATTATTAACAACTTCTAATTGACGGGTGGGCTCGCGCAGTCCCGGTGTATCACAGAACAATACAAAGTCTAGGTACTCCAACATACTGTCTACTCTTACATAACGTGAATTTGACATGCTATGTATGCTATTATGACATAACTTGAATCTGACATGTCTGAAAACTGAAAGTTTCATGCCCTGTGTTAAAATGATGTGTGATGAGTGTTTAATTCATCTGCGTGTACATAGGGTTCAAAGGGATTGACTTATCGGGAGTGGGATCAGTATTTTTTTTTTGAATTTTGGCGATCGTGATTGAGGTCACAGGATCGGGATTTTTTGAGTTTTCAGGATCAGGTTTGTGATCAGAGATTACACCAGGATCCTGGCCATGGGATGGGGGCTTAAGTGGTTTTTCTTTGATTTTTCACAAAAAAAACGTCTAAAACACACTTCTGAATTCAAGAAAAGTGGCATTAAAAAGCACACATGGTATTCCAGTTTACATTTTTCAATGCAAAAAGTTATTCCTTTTACTTTTTATCTTTTGCACATATTTATCTGGGACTGGGATCCTGATTCTGAAAGTTTGTCAGGATTTGGGTTTGGGATTTGAGAAGTTTCCCAATTGGATCAAAATTGGGATTGGCATTTTAGGTTCGGGATTTGGACTGCTGAATCCCAGAAATTGTTGGGATTCAGGATTGGGATTCAGGATCGAGATCCAATTTGAACCCTATCAGTGTGTGCAATATGTAGTACTTCTACATGTAAATTAGTATCCAGCATATAAATTTTCACCAAAGTGATCTGTACAAAGATGTAAAATTCAACAAAAAATGTACAAAATAAAACGTATTTTTAATTGTAAATGAAAGTGAGAAAAATGAAAAATTACCTGGATTAATGACACTCATGCCCAGATTGAAATCTGCAAATGTAATCCACTGCATGGTGAATATCAAAGCCTTCACTAGAATAGTCCATAAATGTGTACTCAGTAGTAGAGATAGAAAAGTGCTTTTTTCAATGGCCCCACTTTTTAAAAAGATAACAACTTTTTAAATCCCTCTTCTGTATTTTTCAAACATTTCTAAACATGTCGAAACATTTCTAAATTTGCCCATTTCACACTAAAAACAGAGTGCACTCTGCAGCAGTACAGCCAGGTAAAAATTCTTTCTGTACCTTCTTTCCAATTTTAACCTTTGAAATCACTCTTTAGGGCTATATGCGTACTTATATATTCACCTACTTTGAGCTATTTTAACTCATTGAAAAATATTTTCCTTTTTTCTGCATCTAAAAATCTTGAAAACACCCACATATTGTGCCCCAACCCACCAGAAAAATTTTCAGCTATTTATATATACCTCTGGAGGAGCAGTTTACTATATAATAGGTATCTATATTATTTACCATTTAGGTCAAAATCAAGACTCCTGTATCTTGACATGTGCTGCACGCACAGGTGTGGTACATGCATCATGTATGTCAATTTCACGTAATTTCAGACTGGATCTATGTCAGAGTAATCACACTCAGTCCACAGTTCATATTGGTTAATAAACATCAATTACTTACATATGTTTAGGCCGATGCATTTGCTGAATTGTGATTCCCGGTCTCCCGACTAGTGATGGGAAAAACGCTAAAGTTTTGGCGCCAAGCGCCCATGGCTCTCTCTCAGATCGCGGCGCCTAGCGACGATGGCGCCAGAACATTCTAGCGCCAAGCGCCATGGCGAATTTTTTTTTGGCGCCAGCGCCACAATGCTTTTCCATCACTAATCCCGACACAATCGTACAGCTTGATGATCATCACAGGGAAAAAATTTAATTGATCCCGGGGATCAAGGGAATCAAGGGACAGTCAAACACGTCATTGTCAAGTAAGTACATAAAGCTGTGAGTAATGTAAATGTTACAAGTAAAGTGCCACTTATTCAAAAAGTGACAACACAATTTATGTCACTTACATGTTTCATTACTTCTCGTGGCAGCATTTACAGTTACAAAACGCCGCTATACTGCTTCGAGGGGGCACTCCCAGACCCTTTAAAAATTTGCCATTTAACAGGGCTTTTTTATAGGGTGTGGAAGTGGCACCAGGATGATATGGTGTAGTATCGGATAACCGAGCCGCCAAAGGCAAAAAACGACCCGTGCTAATTTTTTTCGCCACACTGCAGTTTCTGATGATTTCATTTCTCTCACAAAATTCAGCGGGCTACCTGCGTAGCTTTGCTACTTCATTTGAATCTAATCGTTATCGGTACAGACACACAGACAGACATGAAGTCATGTTTAGGTATTTACCGTATTACCTCGAAATACCCCCAGGGGGTTTATTATTTCGCCAGCAAAATTTTAGGGGGGGGGATAATTCGAGGGGAGGTTTATTCGAGGGGGGTCTATTATTTCGCAAGAAATTTTCGGAAATTCCCCATACTCTGACATAGAAAAATCAAACAATTACATAGATAGATATGTGGTTATAGGCATATATAGGTATTTAACAACATAAACCCTACCCTAACATCACTCAATCATCAGCAGGGTTGGCAAAATCTCAGAAAAGAATAAAAATAAAATAAAAATAAAATGGAAAATTGAAGAATAAAATAAAATAAAATAAAATGGAAAATTTCAAAATAAAAATAAAAATTGTATAAAAATTCAAATTTTTGTAAAATTTTTGTAAAATTGTATACAAATTCATATTTTTGTAAAAATTGTATAAAAATTCAAAATTTTTGTAAAATTTTTTTTCTGTTGTTTATTGTTCAACCTGTTTTTTCGCGGAGCTGGGGCAGTCCCAAGCCATATAAAGTGTCAAAATGTCATGAAATGAAATGGAAAGTGTCAATTGTCATGACAAATGTTAAGTAAAGTGTCAATTGTCATGACAAATATAAATTAAATTGGAAACTGTGAAGCAAATTGTATCCAAATCTTTTCGTTTGTATCCAAATCTTGTTGTTGTTTTTGTAGCCAAATCATTTTTATACAAAAACATAAGATTTGGATACCAAAACATAAGGTTTGGATACCAAAACATAACATTCGGATACACAATTTACACTCTGCATGACATTTGTCATGACAATCATACTTTGCTTGACATTTCAGATGTCAATTGACTCTTTACTTTACATTAGACATGACAATTGACACTTTGCATGACATTTTACAAATGTGCCCAGCACACTCCAGTAATCCTTCTACTGAAAATGCAAACCATTCTTATTGATAATTGTAACTTTACACTTGCAGCTGGCTAACAATACCTATTCCATGCAATTTTTGCAGAGTAATGGAAAAATTTGTCACACGTTTTTCATGTTTAGGTGTAATTATCACATTTTTCTGGCCTTGCATGCAAGATTCTGATTTTTTGTAAAATTTCTGTAAAATTTTTGTAAAATTTTTGTAAAATGGTCCATTTTATTATTTTATTATTATTTTGGAATAAAATAGAATAAAATAAAATGAAACAAGAATAAAATAAAAATAAAATACATTTTTATACAATTTTTATACAATTTGTATACAAATGATTTTTATAAAACCAACCCTGATCATCAGTTTTTACGTGTGTTCTGCATTGTACAGATCACAAACTGCGGTATTTGTCATGTATGTTCCCTTTACACTCAATTTTAGGGGGGTATTTCGAGGGGGGGTTTATTATTTCCTCAGCCGAATTTTAGGGGGGGTATTTCGAGGGGGGGTTAATTCAAGGGGGGGGATAATTCGAGGTAATACGGTATATAGATTCAGTTGAGTGAAACGACATACACTTGAATGAACACTTCAAAAACATTAATAATATTGCAACACTCTTAAAACTTAACTATAAAACGCAACTATCAGCAACGCTCTTAGAACATCCCGTTAATTATTTTTCGCATGTCTTTACCGTGTGGTTGGCCCAAAAAATGTGTCTTCGCCAAATTTTCGCATTCAGAAAACCCAGCTGGAATCAAAGGTGACCTTTTGCCCGTTCCCACCTACCTAGTCAAGGATTTCGTGTGGCCAGCTGTGCGTGAATTATGTGAAATCACATGTTTTTGCTTTTGTGGCCCGCAAGTGCCGAATAAAGAGGGGGTCACGCCATTTTTACTGTACGACATGCATTATTATGACACGGTAGGAATGATGACATCAGCATGCTTTTACGTAGGTATGTTCCTTTTTGGATAATAATAAATGTTCATCAGTGTATGTATGCAAGTGCCAGTCAATTTCTCTCAAGTAGATACTAATATTTTTGTTATAATTACATTATTTCAAGTCTTCCAAACACTCTGATTAGTTTGAGGCTTGAAGGACTTTGTTAATATTTATTAGGACATTGTTAAATACTGAGGAACCATGTATTTACCGTAAACCATCGTTTCGTGTCGCCGTGTTTTCTTGACCGATTTCTCGCCGTTTTCTCATTTGAATTTTACAGAAAGATCTCTAGCGATATTTCAGAAATAAGTGTGTAAATATTAGGTTGTATTTAGGAAGTGCTTGCCGCCCCAACTCCATTTTGCTGTATTTCAAGAGGTGGTGTCTTCCAAAAAAGAATGCTGCCAAACCACGGATAACAACAATATACCGTATTTCCTCGAAATACTCCCCTCAAAATGGCCCCTATGAGTTTATAGCCCCCCTCAAAATACTCCCCAATTTTAGTGTATAGAGAACGTAAATGACAAAAGGCGCGGTTTGTGATACGGGCAATGCAGAACACCCGTATAAGTAATGACTGTGTTATATTAGAACAGTGTTTATACCATCTACATACTTAAATAGGTACGTCGATAGAGTCGTATACATGGCGGTTTTTGTTGCATTTTCGCAGAGTTGTGCAAATACTGGTATTTTTGGAAAACGTAAACGCAAACGTAAATACCTTTTCCAAATCAAAAGTATAAATACTAAAACGTACGGTATTTTTAAAATACCAAGGAATACGTATAAAAAAAACTTAAACGTAAAAAAATTTATATGCGTATTATTTACCATTGTTGTTTGGACAATACCATTATTATTATGATCTGCATTATAAATAGAAAGGCACCAGAAAAACTGGTGCCAAGCACAGAGAAAGGGCGCCATTTGGAAACGGCGCCAGTTGGGTCCATTTGGCGCCGCCACAGAGAAAGGGCGCAATGCTGCGGTGGTGCCCTCAAATGGCACCTGTGCCATGGCATTATTTCGAAAATTAAGGATTCAAACACAGTGCACCAATTTAATCCCTACAAATATTATGTCTACTACTACAATTTTCAGTCAAAGATCGATTTCTCATTCACACCTTTTTAAATCGTTTTTGCAAAACTCACTCTAAAACCATGTTGGCGCCCTGTCAGGACTGCGTGTTAGCCATGGTTAAAAGGGCGCCAAGCGCCAGGGATGCCAGGCGCCAGGTGTCAATGGAACCACAGAAAGTGGCGCCAAGCACCAATGATGCATAGCCCTCAAATGGCGACTTTCTATCACTCGTAACAAAACGTAATGGTATTTTCGGAAAACGTAAATGTAAACGTAAGTATAAATACCCGAAAAACCGGGTATTTCGGGTAAACGTAAATACGTTTTTCCAACTCTGCATTTTCGACGTCTGCGCACGTTTCAGCCAACAATTTAGTACTGGGATTTCAAAAAGATTCTGGCGAAATAATAACCTCCCTCGAAATAACCCCCTCGTTCAACCCCCCTCAAAAATCTCACTCTGAAAAAAAACCCCCAGGGGGTACTGCGACGAAATACGGTAGCTACCTATTCTTCAGTTACACAATTTTGTCGGTGGATAGAAAATATTTTTATTGTAAATACTTACATCACTCGTTAAATCAGTTGATATTTTCGCAATAATTCAATGCATGGGTTGAATGATGATGTTGGCTGGATAAAAATTATTCAATCTACCGTATTTCCTCGAAATACCCCCCCTTGAATTAGCCCCCCCCCTCGAAAAAGCTGGGCAAAAAAGCTTTGAGCTGGGAAAAAAATAACCCCCCTCGAAATACCCCCGTCTGGAATGATGTACATCATGTATGCAATGTACATGATGTATACCTATATTGGTCGCAGCTAGCATTGAAAAAACCGACCTATTTTGAGAAAATATAATTAAATATTATCTCAGAAAATCTCTCAAGCAAAAAATATAATTAAATCTCTTGGGTCATTTTTGAAAATATAATTAAATCTCTGAGAAAATCTCTTGCAGTTCAAAAAAATCTCATAAAATCTCTCAACGTAAAGTATGATTTAATCAATATTTCAAGGTGTTTGAACCATTGATAGTAGAAATTAAGCACATTATGTGTTGTTTGACTTTTTCATTCACAATTTCATATGAAAATAGCATATTGTCTTCTGATGGCTAACTTTGTACTATCATGTATTTAGTATCTGAAAAATGAACAAAAATATGTTTGAGGCACATTTTTCCTTATAGTAGAATAAATTACTTTCACATGTGATGATCCCCACAGAATTTATCAGATGACTTTTTCACCAAAATTTGATAACTATATTTCCAAAACATGCTGTCAACTCTTTAGTTGTTAAAACGGCTAGAAACACAGTGCATAAGTTTACCCGTTGCACAAGTAGCAACACCCAGCGCCAATTCAGACTCAGCGCTTAAATACAGCCCCATACTTGAGCACTGGGTTTTCATGGGACTGCAGGGGTTCAGTATGGTCCAGGGTAGTGATGGAAAAGCGCCATGGCGCTGGCGCCTGGCGCTAGCGCCAAAGCAAAAAGCGCCATGGCGCTTTTGGCGCTTGGCGCTAAAACGCTCTGGCGCCATTGGCGCTTGGCGCTGGGGTCTGAAAAAGCGCCATGGCGCTTTTGGCGCTTGGCGCCATTTTCTGGTGGTGCTATTGGCGCCTGGCGCCGGCATTTTAAATGGCGCCAAAAAAGCGCCAACCATGATAATAAAAAAATTGTTATAATACGGTGAAATCGACACTGCAGTTGATCAATTTTGAGGCAACTGAATGAATATTGATTAATATTAGGGTAGACTTTAAATAAATAGATGCATTCACATTGAATAAAAGCAGAGGTGTTAAAATCGCGGTAAATCCCCTTTTGTGCTTTGCTCCTAAATCTTTCTTGCTATCTAAATCAGGGGTTCAGTCTGGTGGGGGTTGGAGGGGGGTGGGGGGTTACCCACTCAACAAATGCTCCAGCTATCTATCTATTCCCGGGCCGCTCAGCTATCTATCTAACCTGAGGCTAAATTTTAGGCTACTATCCCTCGAGCCCCCCACCCCCACCCCCCAAATCGACCAGATAAATATGTATCTCTCCAGAGCGATTATTTGAGAAATTCTGCCCCGATTTAGTGGTTGTTTGAATGGGCAAAAAAGTTCAATAGACTACTTACTATGCACTCACAGTTATGCACTCATTTTTCTACCATCAAATTGTAGAACAATTTTGTTGGCGCTGGCGCTATTGGCGCTTGGCGCCATTACCCTCTGGCGCCATTGGCGCTTGGCGCTGAGGTCCAGAAAAGCGCCATGGCGCTTTTGGCGCTTGGCGCCATTTTGCTCTGGCGCCATTGGCGCTTGGCGCCGGGGTCAGAAAAGCGCCATGGCGCTTTTGGCGCTTGGCGCCGTAAGCCTGGCGCTTTTTCCATCACTAGTCCAGGGGTTAAACATATTTACGTTTACTCAAAAATATAAATATTTGAGTACTAAGTAAATACATCTTAATTTCCTCTGAAAACGTACCAGTACTCTCTTTTATGTATACTTCCTGAAAGTACTTGAGTACAGAAAATGTATTTCAGATAACTTTTTTATTGGCTCTTTCATGCCATAGAACAGAAAAAGGACGGAAAAACAACAAATGGAGGGAAAATAGCCAAAAATTGTATTATATGAGCACATATATAAATAGTTTAAAACAGATGAAAATTGGCAAAAAGCACATGAACTAGTGAATTTGAAGGTGAAAATGGGCAAATATAGAGAGATTTTCTCGAGAAATTTTCTCAATCAGGAGAAAATATAATTAAATCTCTCTGGAAAATTATGGAAAAAATATAAATCTCAGAAAATCTTATATTTTCTGAGATTTTCTGAGATTTTTTAAATATAAATCTCCCAGAGATTTTTGCAATGCTAATCGCAGCTAAACATATACTAAATAGTTTGTGTAGCGATGGACGTTGATATGTTCAAATATACCCTACTTGGACACGTTGATTACCGGTTTTGGGTATACAAAAGCGTACTCTTTACTATGAATTTCATGAAAAATTCTGCCGAAATAATAGTCCCCCCTCGAATAAGCCCCAAGAAATACCTCCCCCTTAAAATTTCCACTCTGAAGAAATAAACCCCCCCTAGGGGTATTCGAGGAAATACGGTGAAAACTTGAACCCATGGGTAAATGTGAAACTGGATTGAATGAAATTGGGATGCTTTTTCGGATTTTTGAATTCTGTTCACATTGCCGTTCGAATTTCTTTTGTATTTGGCATTTATTTGTGACCATATGATTGTGATTGGGATCGGGACTGCCAAATGCATCTTCCTGGGGTGCTGTTGTGGTAACCGGGTTGCTCTTGTTCAATACCCTGCGGTGAGACGACATCGCTCGTAATTTTATCGATTGGTTCAAATACTGTCCGATCTGTCCATTCAACCCCCCCCCCCCCCTTCCAGGGGTCGGTTATGCGGTAAATATTTACATATGCATGTAGGTAAGTTTTCTTGTCCTAACGTGAAAAAGTTATTGTTTTAACGTGTGTTCTGCATTGCCCGGAATCTCTTTACAGTCAATTTGGGGGAGGGTGTATTCCGAGGGGGGAGGGTTATAAATTCATAGTTTCCATTTTGAGCGGGGTATTTCGATGGAGGGTATTTCGTGGGGGGTATTTCGAGAGGGGGAGAGATTTTGAGGCGGTATTTCGAGGATCTACGGTATTTAGACATATCAACGTAGCTGGCTATAACTACAAATTAGTTGGTGTGTAGCCGCGATAAATTTTGGCAGCAATTAATACATCATGTCAACTCGGCAGAAATTATGGAAGTCAATGGTCTGATGTATTTTTGTACGAGTGCATATATGGCAGCCCACACACTAGTTGACACATGTGTTGACTTCATTGGATTCCGCAGTCATTATTGTTGACGCGAACGGAATCTTGGGCCTTTCACCTCCTTCAAATAAAATGCAACGGTAACTTAAGCGCAGCGGTACGTTCGTACGAACACTTTTGGAGGAATTTTTCGAGGCCTCGACGATAACATGCCTTACAATCTGACCTTCTATAACGATACCGTCTTTTAAATTTATACCGATTTTTCAGTGATTTGAATCAATTTTACATTCTGAATTTTATGTTTTACATCATAGTTCGTGTGAATGCTCTTTTTACCAACTGAGCTACTGCTGCGATTACAGCTCAGGCGTAAAATTGACCGGGCGTAAAATTAATCACAGATGATTGGATAAAGATACAACATTGTTTTTTCAGTCAAAGAAAGCTTAGATGCAGATGTTTCTTGTGTCCAAAGCTCATAAGTTTATTTTAATCGTACTGGGAGTTATGAATTTTAGCACAATTTTTCAATTATATGCGCTGTAAGTTGCGTGAAATTAGGGCGTAAAATTAAAAAATTTGCGCCAAAATTCATAACTTTTAAGTACAATTAAAATAAACTGATGAGCTTTGGACACAAGCAACATCTGCATGTGCGCTTTCTTTCACTGAAATTACAACGCCATATCTTTGTCCATTCACCTGTAATCAATTTTACACCCAAAAATCAATTTTACGCCTAATCCATTTTACGCCTGAGCTGTAATCGCAGCATACCAGACACGACATTTTTCACTGGCAATGTAGAGGCTTGTGTGCAGTTGCTTTACTGATTTAAATAGGTATAGTGAAAGAAATGATTTCAGAAATTACTGTAATGTGCTCCGCTGTACACTTTTGGTTCTTGGTGCATTATGTTTCATTGATAAGTTTCATTGGTTGTTTCATTGATGTTTCGACTAATTTTAGTTGAAAAGAAAGCATCTGGAATATGGTACCGCGTTGTATTTATGAAATGTGTCAAACCACACAACTTCCATGTGTTGCTGATTACCTATTGCTCACTAGTTATGGAAACGTTTCACGTCAAGCGAGGACGTTCACGTCAAGCGCCAAAAGCCCCATGGCGCTTTTCCTTTACTTTTAAGCTAGCGCCATACGCCAGCGCCAGGCGTTTTGTTCTTGGTGCTATGCAAAAATAGCGGCAAGCGCCAAAAGCGCCATGGCGTTTTTCATTGATGTGGCGCCAAGCGCCAATGGCGCTACAACAAAATAGCAGCAAGGCGTCATGGCGCTTTTTCATCTGGCGCTAGCGTCAGGCGCCAGCGCCATGGCGTTTCCCATCACTATGCTTCACTCTCAACGAAACAACAGCTGACCGGAGAGACGACAGTTACATTGTGCATGATTCCATGATTTTTACATCAACTGAGACGATCTCAATATAACCGGAGAGAATATCCGAAAACAAAATTTTAATTTCAATTACGTGGATTACGTGGTAAACACCTATCCAGGTAAACATTTACTAGGGAACTAATTGCACATCTTGACGATGCCACCTTGTGTCCGCTGGACACATATTTAAAAAATTTAATATAAATATGTAAGCGATGGCCACCAAGGTTATTTTGAAGTGGATCCAATTAACTCTTCTCAGATGATTCGCAGGGACCAGTTTCTCTTCAGCTTTCATCGCATGCTTTTCCCATAATTGTACACTTTTCTTTTGCTTAACATCAGATATCACGCTCACGCAGTGAATACTTACCTTTGTTCCTTGTTGATCACGATCCCAATTTTTTTAAGGACAGTTGGTCACAAAATTCGAAACTTTTTTTAATCAGAAACTTATTGCATTTTCATGTGCAGTGCTTCTTACAATTGTGAGTATGCAATAGTTCACATAGATGTAAGTATCTCGCGGTCGACATTCAAATTTCTGTTCAATTTAAATTTCATTTAAACCGGTGCAAATTCCGCATGTGGAGAAATTGACTTTTCCTCATTTCACTTCCTACTCCTCAGTTTATTTCGCTTTTTTACGTTTCACTTCTCATTTCATTCCTCACTTCTGAAACGGTCTTTGATATCGCCACTTTGAGATTGGGCCCTGGACTGGACTCTGAAATACAATGCCTCTTGTGATTAGGGTGTCAAACTTCCGTTTCCGTTTTCGTTTCCGCTTTTCCGCAGGAAATTTTATTACCTTTCCGTTTTCCGTTTTCCGGCAGCTAAAATTTTTTTACCTTTCCGTTTTCTGTATTCCGGCAGCCAAAATTTTTTTACCTTTCCGTTTGCCGTTTTCCGGCAGCTGAAAATTTTTTACCTTTCTGTTTCCGTTTTTCTGGCTGAAAATTTTTTACCTTTCCGTTTCCATTTTTCCAGGCAATGTTTCTGTTTTCTGGCTAGATTTTCAGTTTTCTGGCATTTTTCCATTATTTTTCCAATCTGTATTTATCTTTTTCCACTGTGGTGTATATAACCACCAGGTTCTTGTGTCTCTCTTATATACTCAGCAGACGTCATGCTATTTTTCTGAAGAAAATGCTCCATTGTTATTGTTTATAGAATCAAAGATGTCCCAAAAAAAGAAAAAAACATTTCAGGAAATGAACATATGTTGCGTGTACATACTACTGTATTCTCATTTTTAAATATTTTTCTCTTTATGTGAAACTGCATGCCAAATACATACCTAAGTAATTTTGGACATACTTTGCAGTCTGCTGAGTATACTTTTAACTGTTCAGTTACATCAAAGTTCACTATTGCTAAATTCTTATTTTTGTTGTAGTGTACTTTGCTACCTTTTGATGATTTTTGTTGGTTCAGTTAAGCTTGAACTACAAGTGAAGTTACTGTCATGATCCATAGTTGCAGAATGTACAGCTACCACAATCAATGCCAAACAGGCAAACCTGCATGCAGGTTTTTCTTCTGCAAATTTTTCCATTTCCGGGCAAATTTCCCTCTTTTTCCCATTCCAATGAAAATTTCACTTTATTTTTGCTGTTTCATTGAAAATTTCACTTTCCGTTTTCCGGCATTTAATTTTTCCGTTTTCCGGCATCTAATTTTTTTTACCTTTCTGTTTTCCATTTTCCGTAAAGTGAACAAATTTTACATTTCCGTTTTCCGTAAAAAATTTTTTGACACCCTACTTGTGATTGAATGTAAATATAGGTATATAGATACATCCCTGTAAATAATGATGGGAAGATGAGCTCATACTTCATCAAACAACACGAGCGTAACCTGAGTTGAAAACAAGATACCTATTATTTTTTAATAGTTTTTTTGAAACTTTTATAGTGTATTTTTCAAGGCGTTGCAACATTATGTTTTACAAGATGTCAAAAAAAGCTGATAAATATAGTTTTATATTCCCTTTATATTGTTTTTTTTCATTCAATATCACCTGGTGCCAATCCTAGATCCTGTAAAAAGCTCTGTAAAATGTCATGCAAAGTGTCAAAAGTCATGGAAAATGCCATGCAAAATGGCAACGGCGTTGTCATGTTACAGGGCATTTTCCACGACTTTTGACACTTTGCATGGCATTTGACAGGGCTTTTTACAGGGTCTGGGAGCGCCCCCTGGCCTCATGCAAATTAGGTTCTACAAAAAATAAATAACAAGGGACACAACTTTTTTCCAGCTTCATCCAACTCAAACATGACTTAGCATGAAATTTACCCACCTGATGATATAAGTTTGTAATTGTTATAAGATAGGCACTTGAAAAATGAACTATCGTCATTCAAACTCGAATAAACACTAGAATCAACTCGTCCTTTTATCCACTTGAAAAGAATTGGTTCCTTAACCACAAAATTTCCATGTATTTCTCAGCGACTAATAGCATCTTTGTTACCGTATTTCCTCGATTTACCCCCCTTGAATTAACCCCCCTCGAAATGCCCCAGGTGTTTTTGAGCTGGGGAAAAAATACCCCCCCCCTCGAAATACCCCCCATCTGGAATTACGTACATCATGTATGCAATGTACATGATGTATATATTGGTCGCAGTTTGCATCGCAGCTACACATATACTAGTTTGTGTAGCGATGGACGTTGATATGTCCAAATAAACCTTACTTGGACACGTTGATTACCGGTTTTGGGTATATAAAAGCGTACTCTTTACTATGAATTTCGTGACCCCCCCCCCCTCGAAATACCCCCCTCAAAATTTCTACTCTGAAAAAATACACCCCCGGGGGGTATTTCGAGGAAATACGGTATATTGAAAAGTGCTTGTGGATGCATTCTCATTTCTCACCCGGTTTAAGTGGCTTTGCACTGATTATAAAAGGTGCCGCGAAGACTTCTAGAGGGGTAAAATGAATTCAGGTGGTTGTCATTATGTGCTAGCTTTTCATATGCTCGGTGATTTATCCAATGAAATTAGCTAGATAAGTGTTTATATTTTAACAAGAAGTCCAGGGGCCAGTCCCGTACCCTGTAAAATGCTATGTAAAGTGTAAAATATTGGACAGATTTTGTCTAATGTAAAATATCAAACACCCGGTAAAAGCTTCTTTTCTACAACGTATACTACATTTTCCACGACTTTTGACAAATTTCTGTCTCATTTTTCCACTTTATCTTATATTTGACAGGGTGTCTGTCAACATTCCACAGCTTGTCCGCAGCTTGTCAACCGAAAAGACAAGCATGCAAAGTAAATATTTACAATAAATATACGTAAAGAACCGTGATTGCTATGAATTGAGTGCCGCGTGTCTAAAAATTAAAGAAAATTCTCGAATTTCGGCGCTGGAATGGGAATCGTTGTTTGTTGTTGTAGTGTAGTGTTTACCGGACGCGATAATAAGATTTTAAGCAACATTCAGCAGTCGAACAGAAAAATTTCAGACAAATTTACAAAAGTAAAGTTCCCTGGTAAAGTAAAGAAGTAAAGACAGTTTCCTGTAACAATTTTCACCGGGAATTTGAAACTTAGTCAAAATTGTCAGTTCTCGGTCACGCTACGCACAGCAGCGCTTCGACCCTGGCGCCTGGTCCATGCGGCCTTGAAAGTATATACCTACCTATCTGAGGTACTCAAAAATGGAAGATTGTGGTTTAGATCATTCTAGAAACGATTTGTTGTTGTGTTTTAAAAGTGCATAAGTGCCAAATCCGGAAAAAGCTGATTAAGCCTGTATGAAACATCAACATATAAAAGAATGTCTTGCGCGGATCGAAGTTCCACTCCAAAAGTACGTCGAGATAATTGTGCATCACTTTGTACACTACTTAGATACCTGTTATTGATAACTTATGTATTTCAATTTGCAACAGAATTCATACCTACAACAATATACACGCTAGAGTTAAAGTACTCATCCACGTGCAGGTGAGCAGACGTCCGGAAGCTTTAAACTCTACACAACAGCTGATCATTCTAGTCCGTACACGGGTCCATTCTCTCTAATCAAGTTCGATCGCCACTACCTAATCATGAATTCATTCCAAAGTGCGTTTCTCCTAACGATCATCGTGTTGAGCACGTGGCCCAGCGTGGAGGTGGTCAGTTCGGTGCGCGTGTGCGGCCCGCTGTTGACCAGGCTCTTGCACACCCTGTGCGACCATCGAATCGCCAAGCCCATGAGTGAGTCGCTTGCATTGGAGAATGTAGATCTTGTGAAATGTATTGGGGGCGCATGGGGGTGTATTTCGAGGGAGAAGGATGTGCTGCATTGAGCTGGTGATTAAATAGTGATCGAATGCCGCCGTACGGCTGGCGTTTTTTTGGCTACGCGGTGCCCTCAAAATAGCGGCAAAATGCTGCGTGTTGACCAATTTTTTTCTGCCCCGCATCACAATGTTTATTCCCACTGTCATTACCACTTCCATTTCACTTGTCATTCTGATTATTCGGAATTAAAGTCAACCGCCTCAGGGCAGGCGTGCCCGTCACGCCCGGCACGCCCGGCAAATGCAAATGAATCTATATAAATACCTAGGTAATGATCGATTTTCCACAGAAATTTGATGAACTCGGTTTGATTGATGGCGAAATTTACGGATTTTTATGCTTTTTTACAAAAGACGATGTCGCGATAATATGAAAAACAGTGCGATGAATAGTTTTTCAATTTTATCGATCGAGTATATCATATTCGCACGTATTTACATCAATCGATCATAAATATATCGATTCATTTGCATTTGTCAGGTGTGCCGGCGCCGGGCCAGTCCGGCACATCTACCTTCCTAATTAAATCCATGGCCAGCCCTAATTAACCCTTCCAAATTAAACCTGAAATCAACTTCACAGCGTTGAAGCAGCGCGGCGTGTCCATCAGGATAGCGGAAGAGTGCTGCGAGCACAGCTGCTCCTACCAGTACCTGATGGCCTTCTGCGAGAGGGACACAAACTCCGTGCCCGACGCCATCGTCAAGAGGAGTGTCGGGCACAGTGATGGGGAACTTTCGTTGTTTGAGGCTGCCCTTGCAGAGTGAGTTTTTTGGTGGTATTTTGTTTAGGGTATACTCCAGCGACATTACACCTTACAATGAACTCTACCATATCCCATCTGAATAAAAGAACAAACATAAAGTTTTTTATAACGAACAAACATAAAGCAATTTGATAAATATGATGGAAATTTTTTGTATGTTTGTTCTTTTATCCAGATGAGATATGGTAGATTTCATTGTATGGTGTAATGTCGCTGGAGTATAGCTGGGTAACCTACATATTTATAAACATACCTATCTATTTCGGGTAATTAAAATATGAATGTTGAAGTGATAGAGGAATACCTTGACATTTTACTGGAACTTTTTTGAACTGTGGTAGGGCAACTCAAATGATATGAAATTTCGAAAATAAACAGTTCTTCATACAACAAAAATTGCAGTGCAGTATGTATGCAAATAATATGTGTTATTCACACAGAATAACTGGTGAAAATGCCGAACTGACGTCTACAATGGAATCGGTAGCGCGCCCAATTAGGCACAAGCACAGGGTTCATCGGCTGCAAGATGGGACCGAGTAGCTTTGAACAAACAGTTGGGATTGTACCTCAGTTTCAAATTTTTTATTGGAGACAGTCCTATTTCCCTGATGCTTTATTCTGCATTGTGATAGCCTCAGTGATCTCAATATTCAACTTAATCATTTTCCAATAAGTCTCTGCAGTCAGTACTTCAGTCACGTGTTTTTGAATTCTTCAGTGAATATGTCATTATGAATGGTTAATATGTACCAACATGCCTACTCCGATCTCATATTGTTGTAAGAACTCAAACCATCTAATCACGAACTGCTTTGAATATCAAGTGCTGCAATTTACAATACACATTTGTGTTCATAGGAAATTTTTTGTTTTGTGGGCTTTGTACAATCCAAGATGTTACTTTTCCAATTCTATGTAGGTGTTTGATTATCATTATGCTAGGCAATAATCGAACGGACACTTACTCACAGCACAAATATAGGCTGTCTATGTTTAGCACTTCAATACATGGATGAGTAAATGTGCTTTGTCTTCATGTTACGGGTTTTCATTCTTACAAGTTGTTTTTTTTAGAATTGATTTCAAATTTTGGGTGTGAATTATAGTTGTACTTTCTTCCAGAATTGACAGATCCACCAAATTTCCCACTTAAATAGCAGAGCAAATATAATGTTCATCAAACATAGATTTTTGTCAACAAAATATTTTGCCAATTCTGGATAACTGATGGAATACTGGAAGATCCATTCTTTGATTTAAAAATGTATCCTATTATATTTAAGTTGCATGTTACTTTTCACTTTCACTCTAGTATTAAATACTTTTACTATTCATTTCCACAATCATTTCATACTATTTATGTTTCTGTCAGGTGAATGAACAAAATGTCAAACCACTGTCTACTTGGTTGTGTGAACGCTGAACACTATCATGTGGTGAAACGTGTTGAAGCAAGGAAATGTAATTCTTTTCAATTCCCTCTCTAAAACAATTATCGGCAATTATCTCTTTTCACTGTGAAACCAGTGTGTGGGCAAGGCACCCATTAGACAGGGTAGAAAAACGAGTGCATGCAAACATCCAAATGATATCACCAGGAACACAGTTCTGAAGAATACCTGCACTATGTATGTGTCAATGAATGCAAGAACTGAAACACCCAGCATTGTAGAAACTCCACCCTGCAGAAAATTTGAATAACAAATTACCAGGTCAGTACAGTGGTTAATAATCAATCAGTGTTTACATGTAAAATATGTAAATATTTCACTTCAGAAGTTAAATTTCTTCTGTTTATTTAGGTGATTGTATCTAATGTAACAGTAAAGCAGTAGACATTACCAACCTGAAGCACGGGCCAACCAAGTGCAAGTAGTGCATTTGCAACTACATCTTGACTGATGTGGGCTGTATCTTCATTAGCACTGCTATGAGAAGTCACACACATTCCATGGACAATGTGCATGGAAAAATCAACTGAGAATCCAATAGACATAAGTATTGTGGTCATAGACACAGGATCTAATGCAGTATGCCAAAGAAATAAACAGCCAATGACACCAAGGTCAATAGAAAATACTGCCAGCAACATGACAACAATCCCCACTGCAGCTGGCACGAAAAGGATGGATATTACAGCCATACTTGTGATAGCAATTAGCAGAGCTTGCAGCGTGGTCTGCTTCACGGAAAGCATTTGGTCAGCATAGTGTCTGCATTAATACACTATCTCAAATTTACATGAATATTCATGATGTGTAGAAGTTGTATTGAAAAAAATACAAACCTGAACAAATGGAATGTTGTGATATTATACTGTGGAAATTCATCAGCAATTTCTCTTAGTGCCTGTGCTGAATCTCTGATGCACTCAGCTTCAAAGCATTTCAGTCCAATTCTCAGTCTGAATGAAAGCAGTTTTGGTTTGCCAGGATTTTCAGGGTCTTCTACCCACAGCATATCTTTTCCCCACACAGGGTAAAATGCCTGTCTGGAATGAATATAGCGGTCACTTTTTATAGCCAGTAACTAGTTACGCAGATTTTCAATAGGTAACCACCTAGCAGCCCATTCCATCAAGCCATAGATCCAAACATCATCAGTGTCACTGAAGTAACTGCCAGTGGAATTCATAAACTCTTTATAGGCAAGAAGGAAAAACTGAGTTCCTTCTCTATCAAATGTGTGTGGCAATGACTCACACCGCTTCACCACTTTCAAAACATTTACCCTGGATTCAGTCGAGACTAATGAAGGGGCATTGTTGAAAATTACATCCACTTGGGTGCCTGTGGATTGAAAATGTTTAAAGGCATTCACACTTAAAGTTTAAGGGCAATTCATGTTTAAAGTTTAAAATATTCACAATTCTGAAGAAATACATAAACATTGCAGGATAAAGTTATTGAATCTCATGAACAAACACAACCTTGATCCATGTATTTTTCTTGTTCCTCCAGAAATGCATGGGAATAGTGGGAATTGGGCATAAGCTGTTTTACTGTCATCCCCTCGTGAACCTGTGCACAACCAAATATTCCAATGGAAACGTACAGCACATAGATCACAGCTATCACAATTCTGGATGAATATGTAAGCGCTCTTTTTGTATGGGTAAATGAAAAGTGTGAGTATCCGGACACACCACACCATTAAATTCATAGCCTAACCTGGTGACATTGTTTCTGAGTAGGTTGACATATGTCTTCAGGAACATGAAATAATTGGTCAGTTTTGAGCCATTCTCAGTATTCTCTGATATCTGATGGTGAACCTTGTGAGTCAATGCATTGTCACTTCGAGTTGACACTTTGTTGGCATCACCTCTATTCACACTGCAGTAATCAAATCTGCTGACAACATAGAGACAGGCGGCAAAAAATGTCACCTTCAATGTTGACGAAATCATGGATCATGGACAAGTAAAAAGAGCCACAATATACACAAAAAATGCATAAACACATTCAAAAAACCTGATAGACAAAATCAATCAGCACGCAAACAGATGCCATAGCACTGAACTGCCTCACAGCTGGTATATTCGTCAGTGTGCCAGCAGCAAATGCCAGTGCATCAGTCAGTGAGGTGACAGTAATCGATGGAGCTGCGACTGCCAGCGCCGCGCGCAGACGCGCTTTGGGGCTCAGATTGGAGTAGATACGGTAACTCGATGCTAT
The DNA here is from genome assembly GCA_964036195.1 of Sphaerolaimus hirsutus. Taxonomy (NCBI): domain Eukaryota; kingdom Metazoa; phylum Nematoda; class Chromadorea; order Monhysterida; family Sphaerolaimidae; genus Sphaerolaimus; species Sphaerolaimus hirsutus. Next base: position 9,146,243 of record OZ038452.1, on the reverse strand, counting down.
GATGAAAACATCGTCCACGCCGATTGCTGTGGGAAAATTGGTTGCTTTTTGGCAGTCTTCTGGAAAAAAATTCTGAAAATAAAAAGGCAATAGCACTGACAGATGATTAGAAAGGGCACTACTCCGGCCACATCGCTGTACTGAATGCCCGCATGCAGAAGACCTCCCATACCTGTGAAATGTCAAAAAATAAACATAAAGTACCTAGTTATGATATTGACATTAGTCAATTAATCTAAAACAAGTTAAATAGACCAGTTGCAATAGAAAGCAGCGGGGTGACCACACCAGCGAAACCAATCAAAGCACTCGAGCACATTTCATACTGCAGTGAGTTGACTTTCCAGTTCCCATCTGATTTCGCACCTTCCAATGAAATTTGTTTAATCGTATTACTATTTCCGTTGTGTTTCTGCCAACCGTGCAACAACTGGGCCAGCATAAGGTTGGTTATCGTGAATGTGAACAGGGCGGCGAATGTCAACGCGAAGTATTGCCTCATTCGATCGGCGCTTTCCTGAAAATGTGATGATTTACTCAAATGATTATGAGCTCGGATGAAACAAATCTTACCTCCATTTTCAGCAGATTTGTGCACTTTATCAATAATCACGATGATCAAACTTTAGGAAATGATAGAATGCTAATTTCGACCCGTGCTAGTGAAGCACCAAAATGATTTCCAAAATGAGTACATGGAATTGCAATGCAATACGATGACTGAATATCTGCTAGCCATCACCAACACCATCTTCTATAACTATTTTTTATCAATCAGTATCTCAAAATATTCATGTGACCTAAGAGCAAATGATAATGGATACCTCACTACCGTATTTCTTCCTATAGAACGGCATACCTTCAATAGAACGCCACCTCCAATAGGACGGCAGGTTTTGGCACTTTTTACACTCACGAGAATAGAACGGCAGGTAAAAAGTTGACGAAAAATAGAACGGCGTCGTTCTATTAGAAGAAATACGGTATTTATGTTGTAAACTGACCAACATGCCGTGATTCAGACTCATCGAATGAAGCACAGTCAAGCTTAGTTTGTCAGTGATTCTGTCTGCAATCGTAGCCAGTGTCACAGTAAAAGTTGACAAAATTGTGAAGTTATGTGAACGAACCTGGCAGTGCGCCAGAAGTAATTAAATCTTCTACTTTTGATTCCAATTTCTCTGAGCAACTATCCAGCGCGACATCTGCTTTATTTCCTTGCAGAAAAAACACTAGCCTAACTGCTCTGATAGATTCTATTGTGCTGTCATTTCTAAGCGATACGCCTCCAATATTATATGCCAGATAAACTGATGTGCCGAAATTCGGCACCGCTTTTGGATAGCGTATTTTGAAGCCGAAATTCTCGTAGTGTGTTCTTTTTGCTATTAGTGATAAAATGCCGTGATTTCCGGCGATTCTGGTGCACCGATTATCATAGCCGAGGCACAATTGATGCTGTGCATCATCTGGGTTCTGCGGGGCGGAATTTGTGATGGTTCAATCAAAAAGGATAAAAGCTTGTGTTGTGTTTAATGCTTGGGTGTAGTGATGGAAAAGCGCCAGAAAAAATGGCGCCAAGCGCCAATGGCGCCATGGCGCCAAGCGCCAAGAGCGCCACAGAAAAAGGGCGCCAAGCGCCAAGGGCGCCATGGCGCCATTCGGAAAGTGGGCGCCAGGCGCCAATGGCGCCAGAATAAAAAAGCGAGTAGAATACCCTGCGTGTGCTAAAAATGCTTCTCCAGCACTGTAGTACACACATTCACTTCTTTATTCATGTTCTCCAGGATGTAATCAGCAAAAATGAGACTAGCAACAAACTTTTGTGCAAAAAACTGTACTCACACGTGATATTCAATTCAAACACTTTGAAAATTCGCATTCGACAAAACAATGAATGCACATCAAATAGATTTTCCAATATATGTTTTCTTGAAGCGGACGACAACGGAATTCCGATAATTTCAATCCGTTGATTTACGAGTTTGAAAGTTCACCGGTCTATCATGCTTAGCTTCTGATCCGTTACACGCATCTGATAAAAATTGGATGAAACATATACATCCACTCACACCACTTTGTCTATTTTCCAGTGAATTTTGATTTTTCACAGACCCGTTTTTTTCTTTTTTATTCATTCACGCAGCACTCACCTTGAAACCATGCTGGCGCCATTTTGGCGCCCTTTTAGGGCAGGGCGCCAGGCGCCAAGGGCGCCACGGAGAAAGGGCGGCAAGCGCTAAGGGCGCCATGGCGCCTTTCAGAAAGTGGGCGCCAGGCACCAAGGGCGCCACAGAAAAAGGGCGCCAAGCGCCAATGGCGCCATGGCGCGGCGCCCTTTGGCGCCCTCAAATGGCGCCAGCGCCATGGCGCCATTCCATCACTACTTGGGTGACTTCTCAGTCAACTATAAAATATGGAGGCAAAGGCGATGCACACACTAGTTTACTGCCAGATTTTGGTAAACTTATGAATAGGCTAGAACGCATTTTACTTTACCAGAATGAGGTGTCTGTCAACTGCAGTTGATGGGGATCAAGAATCACTCATTCGAGTAAACTCAAATGCGTTCAAATCCGATTTGTAGGTTTACCAAAATCTGGCAGTAAACTACTGTGTGCACATGCATTAAATTGACAAATTAAAATACTTATGTAAATTCAAAATTCAAAACCCTCTAACTTCATAACTCCAAAATGTTCCATTTTGATCCTTCACAGTGACATTTCTGGCCAAGTATTCTTCCAAATCATAGATTGCGGAAAAATAAGTTTCATTTTTGTAATCAGTCATGTAATCAGGCAAGGGAGAGAGCAAATCGCAGGTAGAAAATATCCCAGTGTTGTTATCCATGCATTTATGCCGGCTGGTAGCTATGACCATTACAAACCTGAATGTCGTTTGTTTGGGAGAAAAAGAGTAAACTTCAGGCAGAAGGATCGAAAAATGCTAGTCGTCTACTGAAAAAGATGACGTATGGCGTCATTCAAAAAGTGTCAGGTGCAAAGTGTCAAACGTGATGTAAAACGCCCTGTAAAATGTCAAAAAAATTTACTGGTCGTTTGTCATCTTACAGGGAATTTTACATGACTTTTTACAGTGTATGGCTTTTGACAATTTACATGACCTTTTACACTTTGTATGGCATTTTACATTTGACAGGGCATTGGCCAGGGTCTGGGAGCGTTGGCCGAAATTCTGCCCTTCCTGAAGTGTCTGCCGTGGCAACTGGTATCCTAAAAAACGACACCTTGCCAAGTGATCACTATCACTACATGTCAACCCACCTAGAAAATTCAAAGCTTCTGCCAGGAAAGAACTCGATCGGCCCATCAGGGGCATACGCTTGCAGCGGCCATTTTTGCTCAATAACACGCTCCTCTGCATAACTGGGCGCGTCTGTGGGTGTCATCAGATAAATGGAGTCTTGTAAACGTCTCTCCAAAATGTCTATGAACCTGTGGTAGCGGGAAGGAGGTTGGACTTTTTGTACGTTTGTTCGTGGCCGCGAGCAATTTTTCTTTTTGTTGAAACACCATAGATAAAGCAAAAACATGAATATGTACATACGCTGTCCGGTTGTTTTTTTACAACAAAATCAACTAAATCGTTGAGGAACTGGCAAAGTTCCACAAGAATTTTCTTTGGCTAATTGACTAGACATGCCTGCGATAATAAACACCTTCCCGGTCAAGTAAGCCACCCATTTTTTATTTCACTTCGGAAGCTAAATCTCGGGCTATGGTGGGGTTATAGAGCTGAAACTTTGTGAATATATAGTTATAACATCCCTCTACTCTGCATCAATGGTGGGAGGCATGGCGACTAATTACAAGGTGGGTCACCCTATATGCAACAATTTTTTGCTGGGTTTTCAGTGTCCCAAACAAGTACACCACCCACTTGATTAGCTACACTAAAGGGGCTGTATCTCCAGTTGCGGGGGTGGTAAAAAGCTAAAATTTTGTGGGTATCATGGCAACACCCACCCCTACTATACGCCAGTGGAGCAGGTCCCGACGACCCACTACAGTTTGTGCCGCCATGTATAAAGTTGTTGTTTTAAAAAAAAAACGACCCAAGTGTCCCAAGCAAGTTCACCACCTAAACGAATTAAAAAATTTGTTTAGAACATACCTTATATTTATAAAAACTAAATCAGGTTTTAACCCTAGCTCTGCTAATTAATTTTTTCCTTTGTTTAGCCACCCCCATCATAAATGGCAGATGAAAAATTTCACTTTAAACCAATTTTTTGTTCCACACTTTAAAAGTTGGTTTACAAAGTTCAGTAGAGGAGGGTCTAAGGTTCAAAGTTACGTAAACAACATGACCTCCGAAATGGTGACATAAGGAAATTTATTTGGGGTGAATTCTATGATGTCATAGTGATGTCATTACAGGAACAAAATTTTACAGAATTTTCACTTTTTCATTCCACCCAAATAAATTAGACCTTAGACCCTCCTCTACTGAACTTTGTAAACTAACTTTTAAAGTGTGGAACAAAAAATTGGTTTAAAGTGAAATTTTTTGTCTGCCTATCATGATGGGGGTGGCTAAACAAAGGAAAAAAATTAATTAGCAGAACTAGGGTTAAAACCTGTTGATGTTGCCAAGATACCCCCAAAATTTTAGCTTTCTACCACCCCCGCAACTGGAGATACAGCCCCTTTAGTGTAGCTAATCAAGTGGGTGGTGTACTTGTTTCGGACGCTGAAAACCCCGCACAAAATTGTTGCATATAGGGCGACCCACCCTGTAGTTAGTCGCCATGCCTCCCGCCATTGATGCAGAGTAGAGGGATGTTACAACTATATATTCACAAAGTTTCAGCTCTATAACTCCACCATAGCCCGAGATATAGCTTCCGAAGTGAAATAAAAAAATGGGTGGCTTACTTGACCGGGAAGGTGTTTATTTTTCAACGGTGTGCGCCGCCGCAAAATGTGCAGCTTTGAATAAATCTTTGAATAAGCCCCTAAATAACTCTCCCTGTTTTCCGAACTAGGAAGAATCACTGAAAAACTCTCCAGTCAAAAAGTCTTTTAGTAACTTCTCTGTGAACCTTATCCAGGATTTACGGTAGATACCTATATCAGTTGAAATAAAAATACTGCTAACGCTGTGGCTCCAAAAATCGACAGACAGATTGGAATAACAATGAACAGTGGCCATATTTTTGTGACGACAATGGCCCACCAGGAGAAAAATGATCTCGTTAGCGTTTCCAAAGGGCCAAATTTTAGGATTGACCGCAATACTGCTCTACCTGGCCTCATTTTATTCATGCTCTTGATTTTGAAATGGATAGTTTAGAAGTTGGACCACTGCGAGCGCTTAAAATATCTAAACAGCCAAAGGGATCCAAAATCACTGCTCTTGTGGACAAGGTAAAATACTCAATCGAAATATTTCGGCTGTGATTATAATCACGATTAGCATTCAAAAAAATCACCAATTGTTTGGAAAATATATATAAATATATCACCCCAAACTCGGAAAAAATATAAATATATATAAATCACTCAAGGCCTTCAGAAAATATAATTAAATCACTGAAAAAATAACTCTAAGCTCAAAAAAAATCACAAAAAATCACTCGCGGTTTATTTCAATTACAAGCAAAATTGTGGGCTATTGTGGGCTTAATTGACCATTTGCAAGCACAAAAATGTACTCTAACATCCCACAATCTATTTATTTTTGTTTCACAAGCAGTATTCATTTCATACAATATTGACAAGTGAAAATATCACACAAATATCACAACAGAAAAATTCAACCTACAACCTCAATGACAACTTCAAAAACATTTTGCACTGCAAACATGTTGCACTTAACCTATAGTGCCTGGTTGTGGCAGTGATGTTTGACTAAATAGGTGCTTAGTACTTGCAGCTGCCAGGTATGCCGAGGAAGTTTAGTGCGAATTCACTTACCATATTTCTTTGAAATACCCCCAGGGGGTTTATTTTTTCAGAGTGAGAATTTTGAGAGGGGTTAAACCAGGGGGGTTATAAATTCATAGTGTCCATTTTGAGGGGGGGTATTTAGAGGAAATGCAGTAGTTCATGCAATCATCTAGTGTTTTAAAAAGCTACTTTTTCAACAGTGGTGAGCTGTGAAAACTCAGGGCACATGGCTACATGTTTGGCAAAATTTTGGTGACATTTTGGTGACACCATGGTGACAGTTTTCCACAGTTGTACCCCATTTTTAATAACTGGCAACATTGGTGGATGTCACCAAGTGTTGCCAGCTTTCAAAAGTGGTGAAGTGAGTTTTCAATTACTGTAGATCATTTTTGATGACATCAAGCAGGTATTTTTGATTCAATGTTGTTTTATTTTAGAAAAGTATGTTATAAGATAGAGAGATGCTTTATACACTAAAAGGTGACAATACAATTGAGGTGTCTAATTCTAAAAGTCGACAAGTCTACAAAATGTGATTTTGAGTAAATCACATTTTAAGTTTCTGATCCAATTCCAGGCCCGTGGTGCATGTCCAATTTGGCTCTCTCATACTTTTCATAAAGTTCCATATGTTTACAATAAAGTGTCAAATTTTCAGCCCCTTCTCTCAACCCTTATGTGAAAAATTGGGTGTCCATAAATTTCCATTCGGTCAGAGCAAAACTGCTTGAGGAGGGAATTGGACTTGTCGCCTTCTTGCAGGCGAGAACATTTTTGTTCCCGGGGAAGCCGAGGCTGCCTTGTGGGAAAATTATGCACTTGTCGCCCTTTCCATAGTGGACTTATCACATTTCTTGCGTTTTTTTCCCATAAAAAAAGGAAGCAGAGGATGGACTTGACGCCTTTTAGCCCAAAACTAAGTGGACTTGTCGACTTCTTGCCCAAACGTTTTGCATTTTTCCCCAAAAATGTCAAATTTGGCACTTTGCCATATGGGCAGGTGAGGTCAAAAAATTTATGGAAAATGGTGAAAAATGTGCAGAAGTAGCACCAGATGACGTTTCCGGGCCTAACTCGAAATTTTCATATTTTGGACTTGTCGACTTTTAGAATTGGACGCCTCAATTCACAGCAGGATGACATAAAAAGTTACTAAAACAGTTTACATCTTTGTCACACACATAATGAAGACTGAGTGATTGTGATATCACCATTGGCCTGCGCACACCAGTTTTCACACAAAATTTCGAAAACTCATAAATGAGCTCTGAACATGTTTGAGTTTTCCACAATGAGTAATTTTTAATATCGATCAACTGTAGTTGACGGCCACCTCATTGTAGAAAACTCAAATAGGTTCTAAGCTGATTTGTGAGTTTTCAAAATTTGATGTGAAAACTAGTGTGTGACTGCACATTTGTCATCATTTGAGTTTTCACATTAGGTAAACACAGTGGCAAACTAGTGACTTGCCAAAACAACCCCACTGAAATTCACGCTATTTGTGAAAACTGAACATCTACAGCATTCTATTGTGGAAAACTGGATGGTGACATGTCACCATTTTTGGCCATTTCAGTTTTCAAAAAGTCATGGTGAAAACTAGTGTGTGTAGGCACAATATTTACTTGCTTCAAACACTATTCTAACTCAATAATGCCCTACATGAGCAGATGAGAGATTTTCAGGAGAAAATTCTCTTGCAAAATTCAAAATTCTCTTGCACAAATTACATGCTTTTGTCATGAAGCGCAATACTTGCACCACAATGTATCTAGTATGAGTGATTTTCTCAGTGATTTTTTTTCAAATTTGAAAAATATATATAAATATATCACTCAGAATGTAAAAAAAATATAAATATATATAAATCACAGGTTATTTATATTTATTGTGATTTTCGAAAATATAAATCACGGGTTATTTTTCGAATGCTAATCACGATGTACGGCATTCTTTTTTTCTAATCAACAATCAGACAAATTTACATTGATCTTTTAACTAACAAGCGAATAATTACCTAATCTTTGTTCATTTTAAAAGTATTTGTATTTGCGAAACCGAGACTGAGAATTCTACTTTGACTAGACTCGGCGCACCGCAAAGTGTAAATAAATACGTGTTGTAAATTACGTAATTAGGTAATTATTCCATAGTAAAAACAAAATATTATGATGAAAAACTGAATAATTTTTGTTTATTATTCAGATGGGTTTTGGTGGGTTTCCATACTAACTGTGATGTCTGCTGAGTATACATAGCAAATACATACTCGTTGTTACCAACAAAAGTCAAACAATATGTAGATTTTATTCAAGTTGAATGCATTGAAGCGTGCTAATGACAAATATTTGCGGGATCGTGCCTTTTTTCGACTGAACCTGATTTTATGCAAATAAATGTTTTCCCGAAGTGGATCATGCATTTCGCTGGATTTTCATGCCCACATAAATTTCGTTATTGTTTGAAAAAAGATATGCCATTTTTAAGTTGAGTTAACAATCGCAAACCTTCTGGAAAGAAGTATTTAAAATTTTAAGTGTTTTTTTCTGAAACGACTTTTCGAATTCGATGTTTTCGTAAAAAGTTTTCAAGTTTTCTAAAAAAATTACTTTTCGCATTTCCGAATCTATTTTAGGACTTTTCGAATATTTCTGGTTAAATTTGAATACACTTTCATGTTTTACGGCCTTCCGAGCTGGTGAGCACATTTTTTTTCTGCTGTTATAAAAAATACAAATAAATTCATGTAAACTGATGTTTTGAACTGCGTTTGTGCACTTTTACGCATCTTCAGCCAAATATTGAAAAATTCTAAAACGTTTTTAAATTTTTCTCGAAAAATGCATTTTGAAGTGTTTTTTAGGGGTGAAAAAAATTCCAAAGCCCTAAAAAAATCGAAAATTTGAAAACGTTTTCGAATTGTCGAATTATTGTTTGCCATCGTTGAGTTGAGTGCATACAGCATTTTGTTATGCTCTTTTCCTTAAGTGCTTTTCACAAGAGGGCATGCGGAATGAATTAATAAATATACCTATGTAAACTAAACATACCTATTTACGTTACCTAAATAAACATGTATTCTTCTATATACTCGAGATTGACTTTGTGTTAAGTTCGTGTTTCGGGACTTGAAATCACTCATTTATACATGGGATATTCATGCATGAATACTATAGTAAATAAAGACGTTATAAAGAATAGACGTCTACAATCGTTTTTGCAACGCCAAAAATAAACTTTTTTCAAAATACATTATTGCATGTAAAAAGGTATACTCGGCAGACATGATACTCTACCAATAGATAATATTTATGTACGGTTTTTTTCAAAATCAAATATCTATGTCAAACTGAAAAGTTTAAGGACTCATATTTCACAAAAAAATTAAAAAAGAATAGATTCGTTTGTATGCCGTCCAACCATACTATTTTGAAGTAATAATCATTAAAATATAAATACAATTGAATTTAGTTACGATCTATAGGAACCTACTCAAATACATAGATAGGTAAGTATAAATGAAATCAAGTGCTTTACCACATATACTAGCATTAGCGTTCCAAAAATCTCTGGGAGATTTATATTTAAAAAATATAATTAAATATAAAAAATCCCTTTTTTTTATTTTCTCCAGTTTTTTTCCGGAGAGATTTAATTATATTTTATTTATGAGAAAAAATATATAATTAAATCTCTCATTTATATTTATTTATATTTTCTCAGCGTTTTTTCAGAGAGATTTAATTATATTTTATTTTTTGAGAGATTTTCTGAGATCATATTTAATTATATTTTTTAATAATCACCCATTTTGGAACGCTTACTAGCATGTAAATAAGTTTACTCACCTACCACGGTTAGCATTGAAAAAATCTCTGGGAGATTTATATTTAGAAAATCTCAGAAAACCTCAGAAAATATAAGATTTTCTGATATTTATATTTTTTCCATGATTTTCCAGAGAGATTTAATTATATTTTCTCCTGATTGAGAAAATCTCTCGAGAAAATCTCCCCATATTTGTCCATTTTCACCTTCACATTCACTAGTTCATGTGCTTTTTTTACCAATTTTCATCTATTTTAACGATATATATATATATACCTATTTTTGGCTATTTTCCCCCCATTTGTAGTTTTCCTGTTCTATGGCATGAAAGAGCTGATTAAAAAGTTATTGGTCATACATTTTCTGCACTCAGGTACTTTCAGGAAGTATACATAAAAGAGAGTACTGGTACTTTTTCGGAGGAAATTTATATGTATTCATGTAGTGCTCAAGTATATGTATTTTTGAGTAAATGTACCTAAATAAATATGTTTTAACCCCTGAACCATACTGAACCCCTGCAGTCCCATGTAACGATGGCAAACCCTCCAAAAAAAAGTATTTAAATTTTTAAGTGTTTTTTCCGAAATGAATTTTCGAATTTTCGAATTTTTCCTGAAATGAATTTTCGAATTTCGAATTTAATTTTTGAATTTTCGAATTTTCGAATCTTTTTTGGCAATTTTCGAATTTTTTTGCCTATTTTTCGAATGTTCAAATAATTTTCGAATTTTTTTGGTAAAAATATTGAATCTGAAGTTTTAAATGAAGAATTTGGACTGTTTTGGAAGTAGCTATACTCGGCAGATGTGATACTCTACAAATAGATATGATTTATGTCTTCGGCTGGCAGACAGCCAACCGAAAACTTGTGAACAAACTCCCAACTCCACTCCACTTCATCCCAACTCTGAACTGGTTCAGTGAGCTGTAAGTTCACTGCCAACTGCGGTTATGATGTCATGATGGGGTGTTACCTCCAGAAAAATGTAGTGTAATCTCGCCCGAGTATAGTGCACTGAGCGTCTTCGTTTTTAGTGCATACAGCGTACATTTTAGTGCATACAGCGCTAACTTCACAAGATACAGGCAAATACTTCTCAAACCACTCTTCTTTGATAATATCTTTGATCACATCTCTTTTACTTATCAATATGTGCAGTTCCTATGGGCCGTCCCAGACACCTGTAAAATACTTTGTGAAATGTCAAATGTTATGCAAAGTGTCTAAAGTCACGGAAATGCTGTGGAAAATTGCAAATATGTAACCATTTTCCTGGGCATTTTCATAACTTTTGACACTTGCATGACATTCCACATTTTACAGGGCATTTTACATTTCAATGTTTTTGGACGTTTTTTTGTTTTGTTTCGCTTTTTCATACGCACCGTGTACCAATTGTCAGTTTATTGAGCATGTTGAACTTAAGAGTACGTTTTGTTGCCTTGAATTCCCTGAAAAATTCGAAAAGTATTTTCGAATTTTTGAATTTTCGAATTTTCGAATTTTTTGAGAAATAAATCGATTTTTAAGTGTTTTTTCTAGGGGTGAAATAAAAATTCGAAAATTATGAAAAAATTCGAAAATTCGAAAATGTTTTCGAATTTTCGAATCTTTTTTTGCCATCGTTAGTCCCATGAAGTACAGCGGGGATCATCACACGTGAAAGTGATGTATTCTACTATGAGGAAAAATGTGCCTAAACCATATTTTTGTTCATTATTCAGATACTAAATACATGGTAGTACAAAGTGTGCCATCAGTAGACAATATGCTGTTATCATATGAAATTGTGAATGTAAAGGTTAAACAACACATAATGTGCTTAATATCTACTCTCAATGGCTCAAACACCTTAAAACCTCAATTTAATCATACTTTAAGTTGAGAGATTTTATGAGATTTTTTTGAACTACAATAGATTTTTTCAGAGATTTAATTATATTTTCGAAAATGACCCAAGAGATTTAATTATATTTTTTTCTTGGGGGATTTTCTGAGATAATATTTAATTATATTTTCTCAAAATCGGTCATTTTTTTCAATGCTAACCACGGTATTTGATTGAACTTACTACAAAAACTATAGAAATGTCCAAATATAGGTATCCTGTTTTGTCTCATTGATTACCAGTTTTGGCCATGTAAAAGCCTATTCTTTACTATGATCCTTTACGAAAGTTTTTGACAAAACCATAACCCGCTCGAATTACCTCCACCCCTCAAAAGGTACTGGCGAAATAACAACCCCAGGATATTTGGAAGAATTCGTAGAAAGGTATTCGTGAATATTTCATAAGTTATAGTCAGGGTTTGACCATAATGTAAAGTTGAGTGTGCACACAGAGCAACCTCACAGGTGTCTCCCATGCAGCATACAGACAATTATCTACACAGAGTTGCCGCCAATTATCTATAATTTGACTGTTGTCAATGAACAACGATGTATAAACAGGAGCATATTATGTGGGTATATTTACAGATGTAAATACCTTAATATTGACCACATTTATCTGGGGGGGTTTTCACTGAATAATATTCACATGTTCTGATATCTTTTACAATTGCATCCTGAATACACCCAACTTACAATCTTAGTTTCTGAATACACCACAAACAGGATTTACGTTACCAATCCAAATAATTATCTGCACAATTTAGTATAAGAGCTGTTTAGATACTCATCAAATTATGTATTCGAACACTCTATGCAGATTATAATTGGGGAAAATGAGTAAATTTGGGATACAGAATGAGTGAAATTGGTGATGTTGTAGTATCACTACTTTATTTTCTATTCTGTCCTCTATATTTTACATTCTATCCTAAGTAGGATTTTGGGTATCACTTCTGAACCCCTACACTTCACTTTCAGCCAATCCTTTATAGTGGTTACTTTTTATGTCAATCAGTTCAGTACTTTTGACCTTTTGACCTTCTCATTCTTTTGGACTTAATAAAGTCATTTGAACACCCTGAGGAATGTGTTGCATGGCGATGGTGCCATAAACTAACTCTACAGTGCACTCCAAATGCCTCCACTCCTCACACTTGTTTGCATCAAGTGAGCTCATTTTCTTTATGCTCACAAAGTCAATTAGCAGCCCGAGTACAGACTGCCATTGCTCTGAGCCCCATGGGTGCAACATGGTGACAGTATGTGCTTGAAACCTCTCGAGCCTACCCGAACCCACCCTGCCCCCCGATTGTCCCACATCACAATGGCTGCACCCCCCAAATCGAACCTGCAGCATTGCTGAACAACAGCAGCCTGCACCCCGCACACCAGTCCAGAAGTGACAGGCCTGAACGTGCCACAAGACACAAAGATGTCAGAACAAAACAAAACTGGCCTGACTGTGTCCGATGCAAGCAGGTTGGGTGGAAAAAGGGTCGATTTAAAAATACGGTAATTTTCGCTGACCAATGGCCATTTTTGTTGGGCTGGGGGGAAAAAGGGTCAATTTGAGAATATGGTATTTATCGATGAGGCGGAGTTTGGCTGCGCTTTTGAAGTGCTCAACAGTGCCGGCTCATTATCTAACGCCGTATAATCCACCCGCGGCATGATTTTTGCGGTAAATGCATCATGCCGGGGTCGGATAGATTCTTTACAACATAAGCTGCATTTACCGGTTGGCAGGTGAAATGTATAAAATCGAATGTCTGTCACGGAAGTTTTTTCACGTTTTATAGTTTTTAATTCACAATTTTCTAAAAGTGTTCATTTTCTTTTCAAAAAGTATTGGGCAAGGGTTGTCACTCAAAGCGTGCCCGCTCGGCCACTCTCAAAGTATTTATTTGACCAAAAATGTAATATTGCAAAATGCAAAAATGCAAAATTGATATGATGCATATTTGACCCACCATGCTAAGTTCACGTTCTATAAAACCGTGGTTTGCCATGAGCCATTGCAGATTTACATGCACAAACTGCACAAACCTCTTATGCAAACAAAAAATGGCCATTGGTCAGCAAAAATTACCGTATTTTTAAATCGACCCTTTTTCCACCCAACCTGCTTGCATTGGACACAGTCAGGCCAGTTTTGTTTTGTTCTGACATCTTTGTGTCTTGTGGCACGTTTAGGCCTGTCACTTCTGGACTGGTGTGCGGGGTGCAGGCTGCTGTTGTTCAGCAATGCTGCAGGTTCGATTTGGGGGGTGCCGCCATTGTGATGTGGGACAATCGGGGGGCAGGGTGGGTTCGGGTAAGCTCGAGAGGTTTCAAGCCCATACTGTCACCATGTTGCACCCATGGGGCTCAGAGCAATGGCTATCTGTACTTGGGCTGCTAATTGACTTTGTGAGCATAAGCAATGCAAAGCTGAGCTCACTTGATGCAAACAAGTGTGAGGAGTGGAGGCATTTGGAGTGCGCTGTAGAGTTAGTTTATGGCACCATCGCCATGCAACACATTCCTCAGGGTGTTCAAATGACTTAATTAAGTCCAAAAGAATGAGAAGGTCAAAAGGTCAAAAGTACTGAACTGATTGACATACAAAAGTAACCACTATAAAGGATTGGCTGAAACGTGAAGTGTAGGGGTTCAGAAGTGATACCCAAAATCCTACTTAGGATAGAATGTAAAATATAGAGGACAGAATAGAACATAATGTAGTGATACTACAACATCACCAATTTGACAAACTCAATTTACTTAACTAGTGCTCCAAAAAACAACAGCAGAATTATATACATTTTGATTCCGCTCCAATTCCTGGTCACCTTCCGGGTTGGAAATCAGAAAAGATATATTTGTACAAATTTTTATACTCACATTTGACAACACTTCATGGCTTTGATCTCAACGTACGCTAACTTCCAGCGCCTGTTGGGTGTGTATTCCACCAGTGTAGTAGCATTTTGCCATAGATTGACGTTTTTTTGGTGCAGTGTAACAGACGCAGTGACACACGTGAAACACCATCTCTATTTACTTCTGTGCACACTGTGCATTTTGTAAAATGTGCTCCATTTTGTAAACACGCGTGTAGGTAAATATTTATAAACCTATCAATCAATCAAGTGTTGGGTGGTCTTCAGTGGATAGGTGGATACGCAACCGAACAAGCTTTTTTTGGTAATTGATACGTTGACTGTAAGGAATCCCTCATGTACTGATGAGAACCCTAATTGGGTTCTCATCAGTACAGGTACGCAACATGGAGGTACGCATCAGGAATCTGCCTTGGCGCCATGCCAGCCAATATTTGTACAATGAAATTCATCGGGCCACATGTAAACTTGGCCCACGTCCAAGTTACTGGTTGCATATTTACGATCAAAATATAGCAATGGAAAATCAAACATAGCTGTCAAAATCGCAAAAATGTGCTCCATTTTGTAAATTTTCCCATTTATAATAGCTAAGTTTGTCTAAATAGATGGTTATATACTTACTTTTAGCTATTTTTTGCCTTATTTTATTTTTATTTAGAGCGATTTCAAAACTTTGGCTAGCTGCCAAGTTTACATACGGATCCTCTTTCAATGAAATGGCTTACATTTTTCTTTTATTTTCACTTGTAATTTATTCTTTTACTTTTTACTTGCTGTTTCACTTCTCATTTCACTTAATTTTGCCAATTTTCGTCACAATTCACTTCTCATTTCACGTCGCATTTTCCATTTCACTTCTCACTTTGCTGAACTGGCGCCAGGGGTGTTTTCTACCAACAGCACACATGGAAATGTCCACAGCTGCCAGGTCCACAATTCCCATTTCAATGTGTCAGGAGAGGAAAGCGGGCTGGTCCGTGGACACCATGGTGCAGCCGTCGACAGGCACGGGTGGGCTGGAGCCCAGGAACGCCACTGAGCCAGTGTCTGCTGCAGATGTGGTCCGCCGCTCGCCTCCCAGAGCTTCCCATGATGTGTAGAATGCACTAGCGCCATGGCTGGTTGAAAGTCCGCAAGTTGTCAAGCGATAAGTGTCAGCTGAGCAAGTGGTAAGTGTCAAGTTGTGTGTAGAGTAGTGGTAAGTGCCAAGCAAGTAACAATTGGTGCAACTTTTTAAATACTAAGAGCTTGTTCATCTGGTTGGAAGAGCATCTTCTAGCCATTGAAACGACTTCTATCAGTTGCTCTGGTATCGTGCCTTAGCGTAAAGCATGATCACCCAATTCCATAATAAATAATTCGTAAAAATATTTCAAATAATCTATATCACGAAAATTTATGGTGAGGCGTGAGATTTCCCAATTCGAATGAAAAACCTGATAACATTTAAATTAACTTTTTATTTGACGCTTCACCTATCAATATTTCGCCAAGCTGTGCGTGTTTTGCCTACCTAATCATATACTGTAGCACTCATTACTGTTATGATCACTTGTCAACTTGTGGAATTGGCCGCTAAAAGACACTTCTACTGGTGAAAAAGTGATGCATTCATTCGTCGCCATGTTCTTGGTAAATAATAGGTAAGATGGTTGGAAATTCTAAAATTGCCTGATTCTGTGATTCTAAGATAACGACGCCAACACTAGTTGACAACCGAAATTTCCGAAGTCCATAGTTTTTAACACATTTTGGTTGATTGTAATGAAAATTCAATCAATTTATACTGACAGAGATAAAAAGGAATTATGGCTACCTTATTCAACACAAATCAGCAATAGTTTATTCATCAACTATTGTAGGCATTTTAGGCACAATTGACACGTGTGATTATCAGCCAGCTTTCAAATACAAATGAACATCTGTCTGAATTTCATTGATCGAATTCAATCGACCAGCCAGCATAGCTCATTTTGTGCAGTAAAATATTTGGCGCCGTAGCTAACAAATATTTCATTCAAACGTCAATCGCATTGTTGGTAGCGAGCCAAGATTTGAATTGCGCTTGGGTTGTGCGTGCACACAGAGCATGAATAATGGGCATTTGTGATGCCGACTCGGTGAGAGACATTTTTCTGCATCCGTGGTTCCGATCCGACTGCGCAGCGTCACCTGTCGTTTTAAGTGTACAGTGGTGGTGGTCTCCCGTTCACCCGGCGATAGATCCTAGGTCAAAATCGACACTAGCTTTCTACGACAAACGCGAACACACTAAAATCGACCTAAAATTTGCAATTAAAATATACGGATCACAAAATGCACATTATCCTCTCGCACAAATGGTGGCCCTGAAGAGGGCCGTTGGGTTAGCTTCAGAGTCGACTCTCGTCACTCCCGCAGCCAATCTACTTTGCCTTCTCCCCACCAGTCTTCTTGGGCAAGAGCACGGCCTGGATGTTGGGCAGGACGCCGCCCTGCGCGATGGTCACGCCGCTCAGCAGCTTGTTCAGCTCCTCGTCGTTGCGGATGGCCAGCTGCAGGTGCCGCGGGATGATGCGCGTCTTCTTGTTGTCCCTGGCCGCGTTGCCCGCCAGCTCCAGCACCTCGGCGGCGAGGTACTCGAGCACGGCGGCCAGGTACACGGGCGCGCCGCTGCCCACGCGCTCGGCGTAGTTGCCCTTGCGCAGCAGCCGGTGGATGCGGCCCACGGGGAACTGCAGCCCCGCCCTGGACGAGCGCGACTTGGCCTTGCCCTTGGCTTTGCCACCTTTGCCGCCGCGGCCGGACATGATGCTTTTTGGGGTTTGGGAGGGACGGGAACGAGTGCACAATCACTGTGTTTGAATTGGCGGACGCGTTGCGCGCGTTTTATATGCACGCGCAGTGTACGCGCCGCCCACCGACATACGGCGAAATGCGTCCATTTCTCACGGCCATTACAATGCACGAGCGCACGGCGGGTCAAATAAAACAGCCGCGCGCCGCGCTCACGGCATCCCAGTCTCTCGGTGCATTCTAACCTCGACTATACAAACCCGGCCCGCACCATGCCTCCGAAACCCTCTGCCAAAGGCGCCAAGAAGGCGGCCAAGTCCCAAAAAGCCACGCGCACGGGCGACAAGAAGCGCCGCCACAAGCGCAAGGAGTCTTTCGCCAGCTACGTGTACAAGGTGCTCAAGCAGGTGCACCCCGACACGGGCATCAGCTCCAAGGCCATGTCCATCATGAACTCGTTCGTGAACGACATCTTCGAGCGGATCGCCGGCGAGGCGTCCAGGCTGGCGCAGTACAACAAGAAGCACACCATCACCAGCAGGGAGGTGCAGACCAGCGTCAGGTTGCTGCTGCCCGGCGAGCTGGCCAAGCACGCCGTCAGCGAGGGCACCAAGGCCGTCACCAAGTACACCAGCTCCAAGTAGGGCGGCGCCACTGAGATGCAGCGAGTGAACCTAACCCAACGGCCCTCTTCAGGGCCACCACTTGTGCGAGAGAACATACGTGCCATCGCTTTTCATTGTTTATTAATTTACGTTTTCGTGACTCCATCGATCCGTTTTTGTGCGGTCGCGCAGAAGTTAGATACAGTAAATATGAATACATGCCCAAATTTTCATTAATAACGCAATTACCCGCCTGGACTTACAAGTTCGCCGCTATGAGAGCAAATTATCGCCCATTTACGGTATATTCACGTTATAAACACTGCCAGCGGGTTCTGATTTGTGTTCGAATCGCAAAAATACATCGTCGACAAAATATCAGCGGTATATACATAAAAATAAATTTAAAATTTTACTCGAGGAGCACTTTACGTGTGGACTTTACTTTGTGACTTTAGCAGGGAAGTGTCATGCAGTCATGGGATACAGCACCGCAGCGGAAACCGTTCGCACAAGCGAAATCGACAAAAAGCGTAATTATCACGGTGATAATCTCAAGCGTTTTATAAAGGCGATCAGATATTATTATACACGCCATTTCAGAGAAAAAACGATCAGAAAGCATGTGAAAAATAATCTGTTAATCGTTGAGGCAACTGCTTGTTATGTATGTATGTATTTATTGTTTTTACCGATTTTCGATACTGGGACTGCTAATGAAAATGTCATCATGTATGAATCCCATCGGTTGTGTATGCTCTACACAGAGAACATCCATAAATTTTGAACAACGCAAAACGGTTGTAAAGAAATATCACAACGTGACGTAAAACAACATCACCAGTTATCACACGTGAGAGTATCACATATACTGGGACCGTTGTCGACCATATTCCGCGAGGAGTGCCAGGAGAGAAGCAGCCGGCGCGGTAGAAAAAATGTGTATTTATTGCTCATGCTTGAGCGGTCAGTTGAGCGGTCAGGTAAGTTATCTATCTGACGCGCCGTGCGTAAGGCGCATACACTGCCATTCACAGTGTTTGATACGCTTTGATATCAAGTTCAAAATCATTTCGCGATGATTTTGACATCTAGCATCCGATGTTAGCCAGTGTAGTTTGGCTGTTGTTGAGTCCATGCTTGGAGCTTGACAAGGACATTTATTACCTTGTTTTTCAAACAAATTCACGTTCGTATGGCGTGTTTTTGAGCACGTCAATAATATATGTTTTAGTGTCCTTATCGCTCCACCTGAATCACGCCCACAATCCATGCAGCACGTTCCATTTGGAATTTGTAAGGCATTGTACCTTGCCTGTAGCCACCATTTATGGCGGCCCAAAAAGCTGCGTATATGTAAAACATCATCCAAATCATGTAGTCGGTAACACTGACTTTTCTTCTCCGCCATCAAATTCCGTTGCCGATCCATACAGCGGACCTTTACCAACTTTTTGAGCCAAGCTTTATTCCTCGGAGCTCCATCATTTGGCGTGAAATTGTAGAAGCGCGCATAAATCGCGGCTCTATCTGGGACACAAGTACCCATCAAATCCCGCTGTAGCGCATTTGAACAACAGGGAAGATTCTCGCACAAGTGTTCATAAGCAGATCTCGTCAAATTTCCAATTAATCCACTCAAATAGCCCGAATACGCAATCGTGTGCTTAATACGCAATTGTGTGCTTAATACATAATCATACATGTGGCCCACTATAAATACCGTATTTCTTCTAATGGAAGGGCGGGTCTCTGATAGAATGGCGGGTAACAAAGTTGACAAAAAAATAGAAGGGCGCCCTTCTATTAGAAGAAATACGTTATTTTACTTGCCAACACCCCACAATACATACTGCCTATGCAACAAATGAGTAGTGATGCAAAAAGATTCAGGGTTTTGACGCTTCTCCGGCTATGGGTACCAATGGCCCTACACACACTAGTTTTCACCGTGACTGATGTGAAAACTGAAATGGCGACATGGCAACATCCAGCCTACTCATTTTGTATGCTTTATGTGTTTTAGTTTTCAAATTTTCAAAGTTAAACTATCATTTATTTAAACTCAAATTTAAATCAAATCAAATCATTCACCCGTGATTTTTAATTTGCATTTGAAAAAATTTCAGTTTTCACACGAAGTCACGGTGAAAACTAGTGTGTGTAGGCACAATGGCGCCACACAATAATAGAGCTGGTGCCATTGCGCTTTTACATCACTAGCCATATGGGACGACACGACTAGTGATGTGAAAAGCGCCAAGCGCAAAAAGCGCCATGGCGCTTTTTCCCGTGTGCAGCGCCATGGCGCTTTTCGTAATCACGGCGCCAAGCGCCAATGGCGCCACGGCAGAAAGGCGCCAAGCGCCATGGCGCTTTTACATCACTAGACACGACAGGTGTCCCCACCGCGCAGCACTTGCATTCCCGCAGACAAACCGATCACTTCCGCGCCCATCGATTGACCTTGGGCGTTGAACAAAGAATTCATTGCACAGCAGGTGGCGCCGCATGACTCAGGTCTGTTGACTGAGACTGAAACACGTGTGCTGCGTCCCGCCGCCGACCCACCGCCAACGTGCGCGCGTATAAAACAGCGCCGCGCCCACCAGTGTGCACCATTCGCATCTCTCTCTCTCCCTTCTCCCCACCAACAATCTAACTCGCTATGTCCGGTCGCGGCAAGGGAGGCAAAGGCTTGGGCAAGGGCGGCGCCAAGCGGCACAGGAAGGTTCTGCGCGACAACATCCAGGGCATCACCAAGCCGGCCATCCGGCGGCTGGCGCGGCGCGGCGGCGTCAAGCGCATCTCGGGGCTCATCTACGAGGAGACCAGGGGCGTGCTCAAGGTGTTCCTGGAGAACGTGATCCGCGACGCGGTCACCTACTGCGAGCACGCCAAGCGCAAGACCGTCACCGCCATGGACGTGGTCTACGCGTTGAAGAGGCAGGGACGCACCCTGTACGGCTTCGGCGGATAGACTGTCCTGCTCGATGCGAAGTGCAGGTCTGCAACCATCTCCACTAACCCAACGGCCCTCTTCAGGGCCACCACTTGTGCCAGGGAATTCGCGTGCACTTTCTGATTGTATTAGTTTGTCACTGTCTGAGCTCCGTGCGTACGGCTCGCTTCACAGCCATATTGACACAACATCAACAATTGTAAAAAATTGGGATTTTTATTTTGGTATTTTTATTCTTCAATCTCATTTTATTTTTACTGAGATTTTGCCAACCCTGCTCTTATCTAATAAGTTTTTGAGAAAAATTGAGTTTCAAACATGGATTTTTGATAAAAAAACTAACATTAAAATGTATCGTTTCCATGTTTGAAACTTTTTTACATTCCACCTTTCATTTTCTTTAAAGCTGTAACTCCACCCTTAAGTAACCAAGGATTTCAAATCAAAACGCTTCAAAAATCACCAACGCTGCAAAAATCCTGATCAAAAAATCAATTCAGTTCAGTTCATCAGGGCACCCATTCCGGGAATAAAGGAGGGATCGGCATTGGGACGCGGGTCTTCTTCACCAGCGGGATGAAGATGGTGCCTGTAAATGTGGACATGTTGGGGTTGCTTAATTCGATCATACCCTATTTCCTCGAAATACCACCCCCCCCCCTTCGAAATACCGCTCAAAATGGGCACTGTGAATTTATAACGCCCGCGAAATACCCCCCCCCCAAATTGAGCGTAAAGTGCCCTTATACATGGTGGTTATTGCTGGATTTTTTTACGTCTACGTACGTTATAGCAAAATATAAGTTCAAGAAATTTCTGGCGAAATAACCCCCTCGAAATTTCCACTCTGAAAAATTAAACCCCCTGAGGGTATTTCGAGGAAAAACGGTATTTTAAGTGTGGATATTGATTGTGCATGTGGTAATGGACTTACCATGAAATGAGATTTTCTCGCAGTCACATTCGAGGCCGAAACGCTTGAGCATTTTGTCTGGAAAGATTTCAATGAATTTGGATAAAAACACGCAAACATTTCCATTCATCAACTGCAATTTGCAGATTGCGCGCGGTGATGAAACAGAATCAAGCCATTCTGTACTGTGCTAGGTTCAGTTGCTGACACCCGGCATCACACTACGTATTGTATTTTGCTTGCTGTGTTTTGTGCCTGGCTTAGCTAGCATATTTTTCACAGAGAATCTACCATGTTGTTGCACTAGTACGTTCCATCACCACGACGACTTTGTACAGTCCTAGACCGTGCAAGCAAAGTGTAAAATGTCATGAAAAATATCAATAAAAACAAAAAAGATAAGATTACCTACATTACTGAACTTGCATGACAATTAACACTTTACTTCACTTTTGTCATGACAATTGACACTTTCACAGCAAAAAATAGGTGTTTGGATACGCGGTGAAGCGTCGTGAAGTGTCTTCACGCCGACGCTTCACCAAGCTGCTCTGCACTTCCACACGCTTCACTAAATTTTTCGTGAAGACACTTCACGCTTTTTAATATGGTGCTAGCACGCAAATGTATACGTCAGAGCTCTCTTCCAACCCAACCAATTCTGCCAATTTTCCTGAAATCGTGTCCATGACCAAACTGCCCATCATCATCATGATCAGCACCTTCTTCATGCACGTGCCTTTTGTACGGCTGCAAAATGTAGGGTGGTTGGTGCCAGCCTGGCAAGGGACCAGTTTCATTTTTATGTCCACCCTTGCACATGCATCCAAATTTTATGTTCACACCTGAAATAATTTTTGGGTTTGTTTCGGACGTGACAAATACAGATACAAATGTGGGGTACATAAATATTGTGCCTACAGACCCTACCTATAGTTTTCAACACAAATTTTGAAAACTCTCAAATCAGCTTTTTGAACACATTCTAGTTACCTAGAATAAGTTATTTTTATCCCTATCAACTGGCGTTGACAGACATAACATTTCAGTATACTCAAATGTGTTCAGAACTAATTTATAAGTTTTTAGATTTTAATTGAAACCTAGTATTTAGAGGTGTAGAGGTATTCACTTGGTCTGCTGAGATCATGATAAGATGGCTGATATGGTAGTGATAATTTGGCCATGCTGCCAATATGGTGCTCCTCGCCGCCGCCATCTCCATGATTCTCATGCTGACGTTTCAGTGGCATATTTACGTTGCCTGAGTGTATTCACAAGTTGTATTCGGATGTCACTATGACGTTTTCAACGTTGAAAAAATGTCCACTGACCGCTAATGCTGTTGGTGTTGCAATCACAATCCAAGCCAAAATGCCTCATTTTTGCCTCTGTTTGGATTGGCAGTTGATTAACAACACTTGATTAACAACATTTACCAAAATTAACTTGTTGAAAAAGTAAGAGCATACCAAGGGTCATTGGCTCCTTGAACTCAGAATGGTTTTCATCACACATTTCACTCATTTCCCGCTTCAACTCTTCCTGCAACTCTTCATTGTGCTCAATGGGTGGCTCTGTTTCTGCAGATTCTGGGGGCACTCCCAGACCCTGTAAAATGACCTGTAAAGTTTCAAATGTCATGCAAAGTGTCAACAAACATGTGAAATGACAAATGTGATGTAAACTATCAAAAGTTATGTATAATCCCTCAGGGAATGTAAAATGTCATGCAAAGTGTTAAAGTCATGTAAAATGGCAAATACGCTTTTGGCACTTTGCATGACATTTGACATTTTCCAGTGTATTTTCCATGACTTTTGACATTTGAAATGACATTTGACAATTTTCCAGGCCATTTTACAGTCTGTGAGTGGAACCTGATGACGTCTCATTCTCTGAGTGCTTACACATGCAGTTAAAGCTGATCTGAATTTCTGCATGATTTTCATTGGGTTGAAATAGGGATTACAATTTACAGTGTCTGCCATGGCTTAGGTAAGTGCAATAGAAATGTTAAGTCACAACTCATTCGGAACTGCGGCAAGCTGATAAAAAACCGGGCTGCGCGTTTTTAAACATTTTCTTTAGAGAAGCTTGAAAAGCCCATAAAAGCCCATGTTTGAATATTTTTACATTAGATCCATTTACTCAATCAAAACCTTTGTGATACCCTATCATTTAATTTTAATGATGGAAATGGGTGCAACACCCATGCATTCGCCCGAGGAAATAAGTAGCAGAGTAGCGAAAACGTATTTACGTTTACCCGAAATACCCGGTTATTCGGGTATTTATACTTACGTTTACGTTTACGCTTTCCAAAAATACCGTTACGTTTTGTTACGTTTTCCTGGCACAATATCCCGGGTACCAGAGAAAACGTAAAAAATAAGTTAACAGGAATTGTAAATATTATTTGACAAATGTAGTGTATTATGATGAGTTCATCATGCTTGAATGATGAGAGGGTGCCAATTCCGCAAGTGGTGAACTGAAACAATTTAAAAATTATAAGTAAAAATTTGAGAGGAATGCAAATTTATGAGTGAGAAGTGAAATGAAGTCAAAAGTCAAAAACGTTTTTAGTGTTTTAATTTGTGACCTGCCATGTGTCCTTTGACTTGCCATTTCATTTGCCACTTATAAATTTACTGTTTTTTTTTCTACTTTTCACTTGCCATTCAACTTGCCATTCTCCACTTAAGGAATTGGCACCATATGACCCTACACGCACTAGTTGACAACGACGCCAAATCTCAACCGGTTTCGATCCGATCCCAATTCAATATCCCAATCCCATAATTCTATATAAAATATAGGTAAAATACAGGTATGTAGGTAAACACATGATGTCAATAAAGATCATAGGAACATACATAATGTTGTAAAAATGTTGTTTTTAAATTCAGTGATAGTGGAAGCACTTAATATTGATTTTTACGTTTACGTTTTATTTTACGTATTCCCAGGTATTTTAAAAATACCTTACGTTTTAGTATTTATACTCCAAAATTTGAAAAGGTATTTACGTTTACGTTTACGTTTTCCAAAAATACCAGTATTTGTACAACTCTGATAAGTAGGCATCCAAAATTACTTATGTCTTAGTTGATAACAGGATACATATGCACGATCTTTAACAAAAATCTCTAATGCTGCGATTACAGCTCGACGTAAAATTCCATCGCAAAATTGATTACATGAAAGTGGATGATGATACAGGTCTGCAATTTTTCATGACATTATGTTTATCAATATCTTCATTGTGTCCAATGGTCATTGTCCACGGTCACTGCTATTTGATTGTGAAAATTCAAAAATTTCCATTTTATGTTATAATTTTACGGCAGCTGAAAAAAAATCAATTCTACGCCAAGAGATTGCATGCAAGTACATAGCGTAGAATGTATTTTATTTTTGTTCAGCTGGCGTTAATTTATATTACATTAGTTAATTAATTTTTGAATTTCCACTCTCAAATAGCAGTGACCGTGGACGATGACTCTTGGACACAATGAAGATATTGATAAACATATTGTCCATGAAAAATTGCAGACCTGGGGCCAGTTCCACAAAATGAGAAGTGAAATGGCAAAGGCGAAGTAAAAGCGCAAAGGCGAAGTGAAATGGCAAGTGAATTGGCAAAAGCGAAGCAAAAAATAAAAATAAAAAGTAATTTCTCTTCTCTTTTGCAATTTCACTTGCCAATTCACTTGCCATTCCACTTCACCTTTGCGCTTTTACTTCGCCTTTGCCATTTCACTTCTCATTTTGTGGAACTGGCACCAGTGTCATCATCCACTTTCATGTAATAAATTTTGCGATGGAATTTTACGCTGGAATTTTACGCTGAGCTGTAATCGCAGCATAAAAGAAAAGGTGACAAAGAAAAAAATGAAAGTTATATACAAATGTTCTTTTCTTGGAACCTTTTTTGTTTTGTTTTTGTAACGATGTTGGTTTTGTGGATGGTGACGACATGATGCATTGTTTCCTTCAGAAGATTGCATTTAGCGTGAAGTTCGCAGAGTATACCCAGAACTTACGTCCTATTCGGTCTTCGCGTATATAAAATCTTGATGGTGGCGTCATCGTTTCGGGTTGTGGCTGGGGGCTGGGGCTCGGTTGTTCGTCTGTATATTTTGAATAACTTTTTGTTTTCACTTTTTATTCATTGTAAACTTGTGATTGGAAGTTTATTTGCAACTGTGTAAAAAAATTAAACTTTGGTTCTTTGGAACAACAAACATATTCACGTTGAAAGGCAATTGTGCCTGGTGTGGAATCAGGACAGCTACAGAGATGGTTTGTGGTGTCGGAATTAGCGTTCCAAAATCTCTGAGAGATTTATATTTAAAAAATCTCAGAAAATATAATTAAATGGAAATAAAAAAATGTTATTTATATTTTTTCAGGGATTTTTCAGAGATATTTAAGTTTTTTTTTATTCCTGTGGGAGAAAATATAAAAAAATCTCACTGAAGTCACCTTTTTGAAACATTTTGCCCCAATTTTCATACTTTTTGCCCATTTTCACCATCAAATCTACTTCAATCCATGCTTTTCCCCCTTATTTTTGGCTATACATGTGCTTATTTATATACCATGTTTTGCTATTTTATTCACTTTTAAGTCTTGAGGAAGCTTAAATAAAAGCCTATGTGATATACAAGGTCTGAACTCGAGTGATTTCAAAAAGTATATGTAAAAGTGAGTACAGGTACTTTCTGCAGAGAAATGTGAACATAAATATGTACTCATTTAACTCAGTAAACTTGAGTATACATATTTTTGAGAAAACATAAATATGGTTTAGCAACTTTGAAAAAAACAAGAGAAAAGTTTAGAGAATGGTAAAATAGTGAAAATGAAAATTCAGTGAATTCTAAGGTTTCAGAGGGTGATGTCATGTTTGGGAAGTACAATCAAGCAATGCACCATTACCATCATCACCCGCCAGGTCCTTCACAATTGGCAGTTTATGATATTTTTATGAAAGTTGGCTGTAGATTTTCTCAGATATTTAATTATATTTTCCAAATGACATGAGAGATTTAATTATATTTTATTTTGAGAGAGATTTTCTGAAATTATTTTTAATTATATTTTCTCAAAATCGGCCATTTTTTGGAACGCTAGTCAGAATTCACCAGAATACATTTCACTATAACCACATTCACCTGACGTGACGTTAACAATTCAGCGCTTTGTCAAGTGAAAAATGACAAGTCAAATGTAAGGTGAAGCTATATTTCTTCTTAATTACAAGTTCACTCGACACTAGGTTCACTCTACACACATTAGAATGTGTAGACTTGGTGGCCACAAACCAAATGTTTCCCTGCTAAAATACCTGGTGGGATGCCGCAGCACGTCTCATTACCCACGCACAGTGCTCTGTCTTGTGAGCAAAAGTAGCGGCGGCATGGGCCCGCTGACTCATGCGTATGAAAATTGATGCACTGGCCGCTTACACACGTATATTGAGTGGGGCACTCGCCATGGCATAGCCCTTGATAGACTAGACTACTCGGACAGTCTGCGTATCACTGTTGGTGAGTTATGTATGGCAGCTAGCGATGGCAAACCCTATGGAAAAAAGTATTTGAATTTTTAAGTTTTTTTTCTCAAATGACTTTTCGAATTTTTGAATTTTTTCCCAAATTAGTTTTCTAATTTTCAAATTTATTTTTTTAATTTTAGAATTTTTTTGATTACTTTTCGAATTATCGAATCTTTTTTCGGACTTTTCTATTTTTTTAAAATCAAATTACTCCATTTTCGACTTTTTCTGCTTAATTTTGAATATACCCTCAATCCTCGAATAAGACCCCATGGGAGTTATTTTTTAGTCAGAAGTTTTGGAGAAGGGAGTTATTCAAGGGGGGGGGGAGTTATTCGAGGGGGGAGTTATTATTGCCTCAGGAAACTTGGACTTAATTCATTGTATGGATGCAGTATGTAAACTCGTGTAATTAAGGTATTTATTTCATCGTCCAACAACAACAAAACAATGTGTAAACTCGGCGGACTTTTTGGAAGTCATTGTTCTACGGGATTTTTGTACGAGTGTGAATATTTAAACTTGGCACACGTCCAAGTTCCTTGCGTTTCATGCAATCAAGTTTAAAGACGCGCGACACACCATTCGCGTTCGCGTTCAAATCCAATTTAGCGACCGCAAATTGCCGCTAATGGCGACGCACGTACTCGTTGAATCTTGTGTTGACTTTGGTAATTCCGCAACCACTATCGGTGACGCGAAAGGAAATCGTGCGTCTTTAACTTTTTGTTAGGGAACGCAAGGAATTTGGACGTGTGCCAAATGCATACGGTACTTTTTCGGAGGAATTTGTCTGGGCTGCGACGATAAGATCCCACCTAAGGCCTTACAATCCGACTTTCAATAACGATATGCCAATCAAATTCATATCGTTCGCATATAAAAGTCGAATAGAATCAAATGTATCGTGAACCGAATGGAATCCGTCCATTCAAGTTCGAATTTAAAAACATACGTCATTGGTAACCAAGGGCCGAATCACTGATTCGTTTCATGTCTGCCGAGTTTATACACTGCATACACATAATGTATCTGCTGTCGCTACCATACGCTACTATTATTTTATAGTTTTGTATTGTATCCTTTTCATCAGAGGGAGGAGTTATTTAATTTAGAGGGGGGACTTATTCAAGGGGGGAGTTTATCGGGGGGGGGGGGTCTTATTCGAGGATTTGCGGTATCTTCATATTTAACAGCCTTCCAAGCTGTTACACAGACAGTCTGCAGATTTTTTGTTCTCCCGCTACAAATAAGTTCATGAAAAGTGATGATTTGAATTGCGTTTCTGCGTTTTACACCCAATTCTTTGCCAAAAACGGTGAAAAAGTTTGAAAATTTGAAAACGTTTTCGAATTTTCGATTTTTTTTGTTGAAAAAATCGATTTTTATGTATTTTTTTCAAGTCCAAAAAAATTTGAAAACGTTATTCGAATTTTCGTATATTTTTTGCCATCGTTAATGGCAGCACAGTTGTTAAAAGGTATTTACATTTACTCGAAAAATGCATATACTTGAGTACTGGGTATAATTACATATACCGCATTTCTTCTAATAGAAGGACGGGTCTCCAATAGAAGGGCGTCTCTAATAGAAGGTACACTTTTTCGACTAAATTTGGGCCACGAAATAAATAGAAGGGCGGTCTCCAATAGAAGGTACAAAGTGCTGGAATTGTCCCAAATGCATGGAAAAATTACAAATATCAGCGGATACTGTGCTTTAGTGGCTTTTGTCCATTGATTTGGTGCTATCTTAAAAAAAAATCTTGAATGAACTCTATAAATCATCATTCTATGAACTGTCTCCGACGTCACACTTTGAAAAACCTTGGCAGAACGTGAAAAAAATTCCCTGAAAATAGGCAAAAAAATAGAAGGGCAGTCTCCAATAGAAGGGTGGGTAAAAAGTTGATGAAAAAAATAGAAGGGCGCCCTTCTATTAGAAGAAATACGGTACTTTAAAAAGGTGCCTGCCTATACATCACCTGTATGCCTACTTTTGAAAAGTACACGTGTACAAAAATTGTATTTCAGAAATTTCAAAACACAATTCTTGTTCCATAAATAAAGAGATCTTGATGAAATTATATCGTTTTCCTACAAAAATACCAAATAATCATTAAAAAATGACAGCTGTTAAGACTTCCAGTGAAAAAACCACTCTCAGATGTAAAAAATGGGTGCTTTTACATTTTCCATGAAAAGTACTCGCTTTTCCATAAAAAAAAGTATTTTACTCATGAGTGCAGGTAAGAAAGTATTTCACATTTTCTGTTCTCAAAGGTGAGTAAAAAGTACTTTACATTTGCATATGGGTACTTGCAAAAAGTTCAGTAATGTTAATAAGGGCCAGGCCTCCTACGCACAAATGCCTGGTACACACAAACGCCCGGTACGCACAAAATTGTGCCCGCCACGCACATCTGCCCGGTACTTACATGGCTGATGATCTTTGCGTACCGGACAGATGGTCACTAATGTTATTGCACAGCTTTTTTCACTTCACTGATATCTGAAAATCACTTGAAAAAGTGTCAAGTGAAAAAAACGTTCAAAAATAGCCATTATCCATCATTTTTTCACTTGACACATTTTCAAGTGATGTTCAAATATATGTGAAGTGACAAAAAGTTAACTACCGTATTACCTCGAAATACCCCCATGGGGTTTTATTATTTCGCCATGAAAATTTGAGGGGGGGTTAATTCGAGGGGGGGGGGGTTTATTCGAGGGTTTTTATTATTATTTCGTCAGAAATTTTCGTAAGTATCGTAGTAAATAGTAGGCATTTGCGTACCCAAAATAGGTAATAAATATGTCCAAACAGGATATATTTGGACATAAAAACGTAGATAGCTACACAAACTACAAAATGTGTAGCTGCAATGCAAATTAACAGTAATATACATCATGTACCTTGCGTACATGACGTATTTATTATGTACATGACCTACATCATTCTGAAGGGGGGGGGGTATTTCGAGGGGGGGGGGGGTTTATTATTTCCCCAGCCCATTTTAGGGGGGGTTAATTCGAGGGGGGGTTAATTCAAGGGGGGGGGGGGATAATTAGAGGTAATACGGTAATGTCATTGCACAACTTTTTTCACTTCACTCACAAGTGTGAAGTGAAAAACACGGTCAAAATGTAATGTAATGTTATTTCGTATCGGGCAGATGTGCGTGGCGGGCACAAATTTGTGCGTACCGGGCGTTTGTGCGTACCAGGCATTTGTGCGTACAAGTGCACCGCCGTTAAAAACTCTACATGGTAATGTCACATACAGGTGGGAAGAAACATGTCACTAGTTTTAAAAACAAAAAACCTTTACCTCTTCAATTAAGCCTATACTTCCCATTTCTAAATAATACCCACTCACCAACACTTGTGTGCATTCTGCAGCACACGCTGTTGTAGTAACAAGCGTATCCCATAGCGCAGGGGAAGATGTCCCCTGTGCACGCTCCGCCCCCAATGGTACCTTTCCAATTGGTGGCATATAGTGCATATTGATTGGAGTGGCTTGAATTATTATTTACATGGTATTTGTGTAAAAGATGCCAATAATCCATTTCTCTTTAAATCTTTTCAATTTTACTTGATACTGTGGGTAAAATTACTACCGTATTTCTCCGATCAAAGCACCCCCCCCCCGTTCAAAGCTCCCGGGGTGCGTGTTGTTCTGTGCAATATGCTCCGTATAAAGCACCCGGGTTTACTTATTATAACTGCATGAAGCTTAACTTTTTGATCCGAAAAAAATTTGGTGGTACTGTCTGTCTGTTGCATAAGGCTTTTTGGCATCGCGAGCGGCGTTCTTTTCGCACACATACGCCTATTGAATTGCATATTTAGCATGGCGCGCGGCGTTCATTTGCATGATCATTTGCATGATTTGATAAATCAAACACTTCTGGTGTAATTCACCAGGGCAACTTGAATTGTTGCTTGTGTTCAAAGATTTGTGGGTTGTGGGATTACTGCTTAAGTATCTATTACTTAAGTATCTACACTCCTGGAAATATGTCTTTGTCCCTCTGATTTTGTTGGTTCAATGGCGAACCAAACATTAATTTCAATTTCAATTTTCAAAGTTCATACCACTCAGTCTTCGGGAGGCAAAAGGGTACGCAGTAACAGTCAAAAGTAACGCAACGAATAAATATGTGTCATTATGTCGACCCCCCACAGCAGAAATATGGCCTACGTCCTGCGTATATAGCCAAAGTTTCGTTAACCGTGAATGGAGTGCCTTCCGCGATTTTTTTTGCTTTTTTACATTTCGAAAAATACGCGCAGCCATGAGCTGGCTTGGTGCCAATATCTCGTTTTGTTTATCAATTCAAAAGTAAGCACCATGCCGGCTCAATATTTGTCTGCCGACCGATGGCAGACGATTGTGAACATGCAGAATCACAGTGAGGGTGAGATACTGGAAGCATGTCAGTGATAAATAACACATTCGATTTACATACAAATTTGAAAAACAATGCTGTTAATGTTATATGTTGACATATGTGCAAAATGATTTTTTAAATCTTGTTACAAAAAGCGCATGCTTTAATTAAATATCATTGGCACGCTTCTAACGTGAAACAAAAATCAGCGCGAGTGCAAAGTGTCCACCGCGTACACCTACCATTTTGAATACAAATTCACAAAGTGATAGATGGTTGAGCAGTGCAGATTTTTTTCATCGTTTTAACATACTTTTTGCTTTGTTAACAATTTCACGATGTTTTTTTCTATGTTTCACCGTTATCACAAAAGGGACAAAGATATTTTTCCACCTGAAATTTGACTTTGGATAGCTGTCAAACGAGCAGCAACGCACCCAGAACGCTAAAAATCGACATGTGGCATAAAGGCCTTAATCTACAAGAGTTCATCCCACTGATATCCCAACACGGGTCGCATGTTAGCAGGGGAGACATTGATTTTTTTGTTCCTGATCCGGAAGACAAAGACATTTTTCCAGGAGTGTATCACTATACTAGCAGGATTCTCTCCGACCTTCGGTCAGGTTTCGCAGTGTTCTAAACCAATGAAAAAAACCATAAAGCATAATTTCATTATTTCAAATTATTTAGACGCAGGTGTTCAATTGAAGGGTTGAAGGGTGGTGTAATTTGTCACAACTGAGTGCATATTTCAAATCACTGTAATCTGAAACCCACAAATACATCATTTCACATGTTCTAATTTTTTAGCCCTTTGGGTTATACTTAAATGTTATGGTAATGTAGAATGAAAACGGGGTGCATATTTCAAATCAGTGAATTAGAAACCCACAAATGCATCATTTCACAATTTGAAAGCTTTTGGCCCCAGGGGTTCAATTTCAGGGTATGTGGTGTCAAATGTGGGTTATGTGGTTATGTATTTAATGTGGTGTCAAATAAGAGTACATATTTCAAATAAATGCAATCAGAAACCCAGAAATGCATCATTTCACAATTTTTTTTTAGCCCTGGGGATTCTACTTAAAGGTTATGGTAATGTAGAGTCAAAATGGAGTGCATATTTAAAATTAGTGCAATTAGAAACCCCCAAATGCATCATTTCACAATTTCTAATTTTTTAGCCCCAGGGGTTCAATTTCAGGACTATAGTAATGTGGTGTCAAAATGGTGTGCATATTTCAAATCAATGCAATTAAAAACCAACAAATGCATCATTCCACAATTTGAAAGTTTTTGGTTCAGGGGTTCAATTTCAAAAGCATAGTAATGTAGTGTCAAAATTAAGTGCATATTTGAAATCACTGCAATAAAAAACCCACAAATGTATCATTTCATATGTTGAAAGTTTTTGGCCCCAATGGTTCAATTGAAGGGTTCTGGTAATGTAGTGTCAAAATTGAGTGTATATTTCAAATTATTGCAATCAG
Organism: Sphaerolaimus hirsutus; assembly: GCA_964036195.1. Lineage (NCBI taxonomy): Eukaryota > Metazoa > Nematoda > Chromadorea > Monhysterida > Sphaerolaimidae > Sphaerolaimus > Sphaerolaimus hirsutus. The sequence goes on along the minus strand of OZ038452.1, from coordinate 9,113,002 downwards.
AAACCCACAAATGCATCATTTCACAACTTCTATTTTTTTAGCCCTGGGGTTCTACTTTAAGGTTATGGTAATGTAGTGTCATAATGGAGTGCACATTTGAAGTCACTGCAATAAAAGCCCACAAATGCATCTTTTCACAATTTCAAATTTTTCTAGCTCCAGGGGCCCCACTTAAGGGTTATGGTAATGTTATTGTCAACTCCTATAAACTCAGCCCCTAATTTGGCAAACTCCCATAAATTCAGCATCTAATTTGTCAACTTGTGTCAACACAGCCCCTTTTCTTACTCCTGGCAACTCAACCTAATTTATAAACTCCATCAACTCAACCCTCAATTGTAAACTCAGCCCCTATGTTGTAAACTCCCATATACCCAGCCCTAAAAACTCAAGTCAACCCCCTATACATAAAACACAAATGGGCAGAATGACATTCCTGTGTGTAAAGGCCCTTTTGTGCCCTGTGTGTAAAGGCCATTTTGTGCTAATTAATAGTGACTGCATTCTGTGTAAAAACACACACGAAATGGGCAATGTCAGTGACGTCTCATCATTAATGTTAGAGCATACTTTCCACACGAACAAGTTGTGCATTTATAGTAGGTTTTGATAACAAAACACAGTATACCTAGCACCCAATGATTTGCATTGCACCAGGGTGCTAAATATAAACGGCACTTGAAAAGTAGTTTGAAAAGTGCTCCAGTTTTGTAAAGCACGAGGGATGCTTTGATTGGAGAGTTACGGTAGTTGAGAGCCTAGTTTCACTGCATGGATTTGTGGGTGAACTGACCGGGCGGGCTGGAGGCAGTCCCAGACTCTGTAAAATTGCCTGTAAAATGTAAAATGTCATGCAAAGTGTCAAAAGAAGTGTAAAATGCCCGGTAAAATGGCAAACGAGTTTGCCACTTTACCGAGAATTTTACATGACTTTAGCCACTTTGCATGACATTTGACGTTTTACAGGGCATTCTACAGGTTCTGGGGCTGGCACCAGGTAGCTTCGGCTGTGGTGCCCCGACAGCACTGGTTAGTAGCCGTGCAGGTGAACCCGATCGGGCACATGCTGGCACCGACGCATGCGCCCACGCAGCCGCCTTGTGTGTTTGGTAAAAATTGGTTTATTTCAATTCGGCACTACATTTAGGTACAATTTGAACACTGATTTTACATCGGTCATATTTTTCCCAAATGTGCGGACGCCGGACAGTACCAATGAGATGGCGAACAGGAATTCGAAAATTCAAAGCCATTCTATCTCCAATAGTTATGCCCTCAATTGTGATTAGCATTGAAAAAATGACCGATTTTGAGAAAATATAATTAAATATTATCTATGAAAATCTCTCAAGAAAAAAATATAATTAAATCTCTCGGGTGATTTTTGAAAATATAATTTAATCTCCGAGAAAATCTCTTTCAGTTCAAAAAAATCTCAGAAAATCTCTCAACTTAATTAAGTTATAACCATATTTCAAGGTGCTTGAACCATTAACAGTAGATATTAAGCAACATGTGTTGTTGAAGCTTTTCATTCACATTTTCAAATGCTAACAACTTCTACTGACATGACAGCACACGTTTTACTATTGGTCTGATGCATAAGTTTTTGCCGTTTCAGGATCATCTTGCATTGGAGCATCCTGGACAATCAATGGGGTTTCAGCCATCCCTATACAAAGTAGAATTCATTCAATCATAAAATTTTACTGTGAAATTGATTATGTGAAAGTAGATCCAGTACTAATATTTATCTCAATAATGTCCAAAACTCAACATGTACCATCCACCGTTTTCCTGTGTTTTGATTTTTCAATGAAATTTCAATGGAACATTAGTTGGAAACCTAGGTAGAGTTGGAAACCGGCTTATATACCCGGACTGAATCCTAACAATCCAGGATGATCCAATAGGAGACAATGCTGAAGATGATGTTGCAACGCAGAAACTTTTGCAACAAGCTAATACCATTTACTTTCTGAATAATCAACAAAAATATGATTTGGGTACATTTTACTCATTATAGAATACACCATGTTCACGTGCCCCACAGAATTTATCAGATGACTTTTGTCACCAAATTTTGGTAACTTTATTTGCAAAGCATGCAGTCCTACATAGTGGTTAAAAACTTTTACTTTTACTCCAAAAATATGTATGCTCGAGTACTGACTAAATATGTATACCTATGTTTGCTCTGAAAAAGTACCAGTACTGCATGTGGGTAGTTTTCGCACCATGAGATGTGAACATAAACCTATAATGTCCAATTTATGCTTCTTTTCTGGTAATCTCATCCTGTTTGAACCCTACCAGTACTCATGTTTACATACACGTTTTCAAAGTACTTGAGTACAGAAAATGTATTTCAAATAGAACTTGATATTGTTGTTTTTTCAAGCCATAGAAGGGAAAAAGGGGAGAGAAAACCGTTAAAATAGCCAAAGAGAAAATAGCCAAAATGGGCATAAAGGTACATAATAGTTAAAAATAGCTGATAATAGGCAAAAAGTACATGAAGTAGTGTATTTGAAGGTGAAAATGTGTTTAAGTTAGGAAATTGGTGATTTTGAGAAAAATTGGGGCAAAAGTTCTCAAAAATACTCACTTTTTAGAGAGATTTTCTCGGGAGATTTTCTCAATCAGAAAAAAATATAATTAAATCTCTCTGGAAAATTGTGGAAAAAATATAAATCTCAGAAAATCTTATATTTTCTGAGATTTTCTGAGATTTTTTAAATATAAATCTCCCAGAGATTTTTTCAATGCTAATTGTGATTAGCATTCGAAAAATAACCCATGATTTTTTTGTTGAAAATCACAATAAATATACCGTATTTCCTTGAAATACCCCTAGGCGGTTTATTTTTTCAGAGTGGAGGGGGTATTTCGACGGGGGGGGGGGCTTATTCAAGAGGGCGGGGTTATTATTTTGTCAGAACTTTTCATGAAACTCATACTAAAGAGTACGCTTTTTTATACCCAAAACAGGTAATCAACATGTCCAAGTAGGGTATATTTGGACATATCAACGTCCATCGCTACACAAACTAGTATGTCGAATCTAGTATAACACAACGTCTAGAACACAATGTCTAGAATCCCCCCTCGAAATACCCCCTCAAAATGGGCACTATGAAAAAATATCCCCCCCTCGAAATAATTCCCCCCCAAAAAAATTGAGTGTAAAGAGAACGTCAATGACAAATGAGCGGTTTATGACCCGGGTCAGGGGTCTCCTAGGAGGGGGGCTGGGGGGGGGGGGCTGCCCCCCACCCCAAATCGGCCAGCTATCTATCTATCCCGGAGGCCGCTCAGCTATCTATCTATCTCGAGGCAAAATTTTTGGCTACTACCATCAAAGACCCCCCCAAATCGCTCAGCTATCTATCTATCTAGAGCGGTTTTTGGGAAATTTTGCCCCAATTTTCGCTCAAAATCACTAATTTTTGCACCTTTTTTTATAGTTTTCACCTTCAAAATCGTGCTTTCCGGCTATATACATGGTTATATACCTATTTTTAGTCATTTTAAACCTACTTTTGGCTACTTTTCACTGATTATTAGTGATTTTTTCCCCTTTCAGCCTTCCTGACCTTGAAAAAGCCTATATATTGTGCCCCCGCCAGCCCCCCCCAGAAAAATTTTCAGCTATCTATCCCTCCGGAGGAGCGATTTTCTATCTATCCAGCCCCCGCGAGGGCCAAAATCTTGGAGACCCCTGACCCGGGCAAAACACACGTTAAAAACAATTATTGTGTTACGTTAGAACATGGTTTATACCATCTACATACTTGTATAAGGCTGTGAACTCTTATACATGGTGGTTTTTGTTGCATTATTCTCCGTCTGCGTACGTTATTAGTACTGGGAGTTCAAACAAATTTTGGCGAAATAATTACCCCCCCCCTCGAAATACCCCCCTCAAAATTCTCACTCTGAAAAAATAACCCCCCTGGGGGTATTTCGAGGAAATACGGTAGTTCTTTTAAAAATATTAACCTCACATAAATAATGTCAATCATAGAATGGGTCAATTTTTTACACGCATTGAAACATGTAACTATTATTTGGTGTAATTTTTGTAAATAACCAAGTTGCAAATATTCAAGACGTACTGGTGGTATTTGGTTGGAGTGTTGGACTTGAGGACGGGGTGCTCGGTCGTGCTGTATCTGCAAATTTAATGAAGAGAAAGTTAACGTGAATGGGCATTTGCACCCACAATGCTGCCATGCATTATTCTACCTATTTATATAATCAGCATGATAATGATTTCGGTCTGTAGTGTCAGTTGATTTCAGCGCGACCTTGTGGCACGGTGTTCAGAGTTTTTGTTTTATACGCGGACGGGCAACATTACAAAACTAAAACGCGCGAAGTCGGTACATTATTAGCCAATCCAGATGAAAATTGAGACGTCTAATTCTAAAAGTCCACAAAATGCGATTTTGAGTAATCACATTTTAAGTTTCATTTCCAATTCCAGGTCCGTGCTTCGTGTCCCATATGGCTCTCTCATACTCAACATTGAGTTACAAATGTTAACAATAAAGTGTCAAATTTTCAGCCCCTGCTCTCAACGTATTTGTGAAAAATTGGGTGTCCATAAAACCCATTTGGACAGTTCAGAACTGTTTTGGGGAGTGAAATGGACTTGTCGACTTCTTGCGGACGCGAACATTTTTGTTCCCGGGCAGGATGAAGATGCCTTTGGGAAATTTATGGACTTGTCGACTTTTAGAAATCGGTCTCTATTCTGGACTTATCACATTTCTTGCATTTTTTTCCAACGAAAAAAGGTGCGGGAGGTTGACTTGTCGACTTTCAGCCCAAAACTAAGTGGACTTGTCGACTTCTCGCCCAAATTTTTTGCATTTCCCCCCAAAAATGTCAAATATGACACTATCATATAGGGGCATGTGAGGTCAAAAAATTTATGGAAATTGGTGAAAAATGTGCAGGAGTAGCCCCAGATGGCGTTTCCAGCCCTAACTCGTAAATTTCATATTTTGGACTTGTCGACTTTTAGAATTGGGCGCCTCAATTATAAAGTGACAAATGTCAAGTAATTAACCTAACCTCATTTAAACAAAAAAATTGCGAGATTCAGGTTGAAAAATGTTTGGGACTTGAGGATTGGGACTGCCCCCCGGTGGTGACGCGTCGCCATCGCCTACTGCGCACCTGTTTGCGTGTCGACGCCGCAGCACACGCCGTCGAAGCACAGCGCGTTGTAGTCACAATGAAAAGTGCATGGCATAACGTTCCCAAAGGCCCACCCATCTTGCGTACAGTAGTTATTTCTACACTCAAAGCCGACAGGACATGTGTAGCATGTCCAATTCCCTTGGGCAACTAGACCCTCGGGACAACCTGCGTTTGTAAATTCATCGGTAGGAATGTGACAAACAGATTTTCTACTGATAAATCGAAGAGTGTCTCTTTTTTCACCACATTTTCTGCATGACATTATAATAGGTATCAAAACACACCCCTCGATCTGCCGGTGCTGAACCATTCATTTTCACCGGTTTCTGACATGTGTAACGTGAGCGAAAAGCGCCAGAACTTTGGCGCCAAGCGCCAAACGCCAATGACGCCAGTGCAAAATGGCGCCAAGCGCCATAAGCGCCATGGCGCTTTTTGCTTTGGCGCTAGCGCCAAGCGCCAGCGCCAGTCATTTTGTTCCCGGCGTCGGTCAAAAATCGCGCCAAGCGCTAAAAGCGCCATGGCGCTTTTCATGGGCATGGCGCCAAGCACCAATAGCGCCACAGGAAAATAGCGCCAAGCACCAAAAGCGCCGTGGCGCTTTTTGCTTTGGCATGGCGCTTTTACATCACTAGTGAGGACACAAGTGTTTTGAATTTTTCAAAAATGTGTATTTTCCGCAGATCGCACGCGAGGCATTTTTCTGGGTGAAAAACGACGTCATAAATAACAAAATCAAAATTGTTGAAAAAACGTTCCAGGAGGAAAACATTCGTCGTTTTTTCTAAACTTTTTTTTGTGAAAGTGCGAGCATAAAGTTTCCTGCTCGCGTGTTATCAACTAAGACTGCTGCAAGCATCATAAATAAAATACCGGGGCCTTGGGTGGTGCTGTTGAACTCTGATTGCGGTGACCCAGCCACAATGGGAATGGGGTCTTGCCCTTCGGTTATAGCCGTATAAAGCGCTATAAACACTAGCAGAATTAGTCGCATGCTTGATGCTATTATGGGGTTTGAAAGTGATTTTTCGTGGTTTATTTTCTGATGAGAAACCACCGCTTTTATACAGGCCTGATCAGCCGCCGGCAAGTTATTGTTTGAAATTCAAACAAACGGCGATTTGGCGTTGGAAATTGATGATGAAATGGTTGCGATTGAAGTGACATGGAATTGATTCTTTGAACAATACCATACCTACTCCATGTTACTTTTATTTACACATACTGCACAACTTTCAAATTACATAAATTTTTCCTAATCGCTTGGCAATGTATAGCACTGGTGCCGGATGGAGGGACAGTACCACTGTCACTGTGTGTTGCATTCTGCACGTTCTGGCACTGGCGCCATTTATTTGGTGCAAAATCTACTTGCACATGCACTTTATTCCACATGCACATAAATCATAAAAAGTTGACGATAAATTTGAATATTTGCATATTTCAATAGGTTTTTTATTCGGTCGGTGATGCATAATTCTGTGTGGACAGCAGCTGTGTTCTTTTTACATCTGCCTGATTCAAATCGGAGAATTCGGTGTTCACAATGAGATCAAAAAAGATAAACGGTATGAGTGGACAATTTAGCAAGCGTTCTTTTCGTGGCTTTTATCATCCAGGTAAATCGTGCATCGATGGAGGGAAACCCGATTCAAAACACTATTTTTAGATTTAAATATCGAAATCGCTAATGTAAATATTTTAACATAACGCAAATCGTTGAATAAGACCCCGCTCGAACAACCACCCCCTGTTGGCTAGGTGGGGAAAAAACTCCCTCCCCCCTCGAATAACTCCCCCTCTGGAATAACTCCACCCTCAAAAACTTCTGACGAAAGAATAACTGCCCTGGGGTAATACATCATGTATTAGGGTGTAAACTAAGTTGCTTACATTTTTTGCGATCACATTTTTGCATCCCATTCTGTTGTACATTGGCCGATTTTGATGCCGTTTGAGTATGTTGGGATTTGGGCTCTGGGCTATGACGAATTGTTTTGGTTTGCACAAATAATCCCCCAGTCCTGAGATAAGGGGGGTCTATAAAAAGGTGGTCATTTGCGAAATTTTTGGGTGTCGCTCAGAAAACGCTAAATTTACACATCAATAACTCGGCTATTTGTGAACTGATTTTAGTCATTTTACTTTTAAAATGATCACAAATGTTTGGAGAATCCATTTCTGTTGTCAGGTCGGTGATATACAATTGTGTATATATCGATTTGGCCCATTTTCTGAATGCTAAATTTCTCGAAAAATTTTTTTTGTGAACATGCTATCTTATTCTCCTGATCGAGAGAAACTCAAAAATCAAAAAAAAGATCGATATATCTTTCCAATCAAAAGTTATAGCACTTCAAAGTTCTGCCTCCCAACCATACAATTAACTGCATGAACAATGATGCATGCAAATTCAAAACTCCATATTTCGACCATTTCTTAACCGATTTTCGCCAATGAACACTTAAAATGATCAGAATAACCTGAAGATTGTATTTTTATATTTTTCGATCAGGAGAATAAGATAGCATGTTCACAAAAAAAAATTTCGAGAAATTTAGCATTCAGAAAATGGGCCAAATCGATATACCGTATTACCTCGAAATACCCCCATGGGGGTTTATTATTTCGCCAGCAAAATTTGAGGGGGGTTAATTCGAGGGGGGGTTTTATTATTTCGTCAGAAATTTTTGTAAGGATCATAGTAAATAGTAGGCATTTGCGTACCCAAAATAGGTAATAAGTGTATCCAAACAGGATATATTTGGACATAAAAATGTAGATAGCTACACAAACTACTCTATGTGTAGCTGCAATGCAAATTAACAGTAATATACATCATGTACATTGTATTTATGACGTATTTATTATGTACATGACGTACATCATTCCGAAGGGGGGGTATTTCGAGGGGGGGTTTATTATTTCCCCAGCCCATTTTGAGGGGGGATTAATTCGAGGGGGGGGGGTTAATTCAAGGGGGGGGGGATAATTCGAGGTAATACGGTATACACAATTGTATATCACCGACCTGACAACAGAAATGGATTCTCCAAACATTTGTGATCATTTTAAAAGTTGAATGACTAAAAGCAGTTCACAAATAGCCGAGTTATTGATGTGCAAAGTTAGCGTTTTAAGAGCGACAAAAATTTCGAAAATGACCACCTTTTTATAGAAACCCCCTTATCTCAGGACTGGGAAATTATTCGAGCAAACCAAAACAATTCGTCAGAGCCCACCCCAAACCCCAACATACTCAAACGGCATCAAAGTCAGATTATGTACAACATAATGGGATGCAGGAATGTGCATTTCTATGAGATCGCAAATAAATGTAAGAAACTTAGTTTACACCCTAATACATTGCATACATGATGTACCTTATTCCAGTGGGGGGTATTTCAAGAGGGGTTTATTTTTTCCTCAGCTAGAAAAGAACTGGGGGCATTTCGGGGGGGGGTAATACAGAGGGGGTATTTCGAGGAAATACGGTACACTGGAATGCCGTTTACCTATCTGAGATATCTGTACTGGAGTCAGTTTCGCCAAATGAGAAGTGAGAAAAGAAATGGCAAAGGCGAAGTAAAGGCGCAAAGGCGAAGTGAACCGGCAAGTGAATTGGCAAAAGCGAAGTAAAAAAATAAAAATAAAAAGTAATTTCTCGTCGCTTTTGCCATTTCACTTGCCATTTCACTTCGCCTTTTCACTTTTACTTCGCCATTCCCATTTCCCTTCTCATTTTGCGGAAATGGTACCTGAACACCGCAAAACGCAAATTGTTCAGTAAATTCAGCAAATTATCCATATCCATGGATCGGACAACAGTAAAGTCGTAGCAAAACATTCGGAGTGTCAAATACCCAGTCATTTATTGTATGGTTTCACTGGTTACTGTACTGTACACATACACCACAGTACCTACATCAATCAACCTACATACCGTATTTCTTCTAATGAAACGGCATACCTCCAACAGAATGGCAGGTGTTGGCACTTCTTTCACGCACGAAAAAAATAGAACGGCAGCCTCCAACAGAACGGCGCTCTTCTATTAGAAGAAATACGGTAGTACATTGATGCGATAGCCTAAATATTACATTTGTACGTCAATACTGTAAAATAAACTGGCTGGAGGTATGTACGTAGCTAGGTAAGCATCGAGATGAGCTTGAACTGCCGAAAACGCTATCCAAACAACGATTTTAGCCGATGCCTGGATGCAGTGCATCGCAGTCTCCAGGTGCGCAGCGCAGTGCAGCCAAAAATACACAATACATGGACTTTACAGTGAGCGAAGCAGACCTGGCACATAGATTTGGGTCGTCGCCGATTTGAATGCTACATTGATGTGACAATTGTGAGGTGTCATATGTCATAGCAAACTACAAAAAAATAAAGACAGCGGCCTAAACTCCGCCCACTTTTACAATGCGTGAATTTAGCAAGTAAACTAAAAATTTGAGTTTACCGCCAGTAAACTGAAAACGTTAGTAAACTAGTGTGCGCAGGGCCAAAAAAAATGACGGAAAATGTTTATGAATTGTCGGTTTTTTGGACTTTCTAAATTTTTATACCGCCCCTAGAAAAGTAAATACATTTGGAAGACCGAAAAACATAAAGATGTAAATAGGTATTCAAAATTGACCAGACAAAATCGAAAATTCAACGATCTAGTGGGGAAAAATTGAAAATTCGAAAACAAAGTTCAAAATTCGATAAGTCATTTTAGAGAAAAAGCTCAAAAACTTCAACACTTTTTTCCAGAGTTTTTACCATAGTTAGGTGATAAGGTTCGGTCGAATTCGTCGATAATGACATCTAAACTTTCAAAAATGTCAATGTCCACTGCCAATGTGGCATCGCCAACATTTAGTTAAGGATTTGAAAACTGCCTACCAGCAAACAAATGTGTACACAGTTACCAAAAAATCAAATTGTAGTGCTATGTAAACTGTAGCATAGCTACAGGCACTGGACAAAACCACTTGTGATTTTGGGAGTCCAATATTTATAAGTTTGCTACTGTCTGTTGAATATTTTTTGGTTGGAAGGAGGTGTAAACCTAGGTAGGTTCTAATTAGTGTGCACTATATTATCAAAGTTTGCCACATTTATCTAGCATTCTACTGAATTATTTACACAGCATTTCTTAGCCCTAATTTTTTTCCACCCACACAGGTTGTCTTATTGGACCTACTTTCGAACCTCACGTACAGTCGACCGCAATGGTAAGTGCACCGTTGATCATTTTAAAATAACAAAAAAAAAAACTGATCAAATTAATTGATCGGAAAAATTTCCCTGATCAAATTGATGGATAGCCAAAACTGTAGCATACGCTATGATTGTAAAAACCGTGAATGCAATGGCCACACACACACATACCAGTTTACAGCCGAAATTTTGTTAACTGATGATTCTGTTTTAAACCCATTTGAGTTTACCGGAATGAATCATTTTCGATCTCAACCAGCAGCAGTGCACGGACGGACGCTCATTCTAGGCAACTCAAACGCGTTCCAAGTTGACTTACCAGTTCCCGAAATTTCAACCGTCAACTAGCGCGAATGAGTATAATCCAAAAAGGCACCCCAATTTCCCACAATATCCTCGCAGGGTGAAGAGGAAACAGCTGATCGCGTGGCCGAGGCGCTCGCCCAAGTCACAGAGGAGCAACTGGGAGAGTTCAGAAAGTACTTCGACATGTTTGACAAGCAAAAGCAGGGCTTCATTCATGCTGGACAGGTGGGGGGGGGTGCTTGTTTTTTTCTCACCTTTCTTCTACCGTATTACCTCGAAATACCCCCATGGAGGTTGATTATTTCGCCAGCAAAATTTGAGGAAGGGGGGGGGTTATTGTTTCAGCAGAAATTTTCGTAAGGATGGTAGTAAATAGTAGGCATTTGCGTACCCAAAACAGGTAATGAATGTGTCCAAACAGGATATATTTGGACAAAAAAACGGCAAATTAGCAGTAATAAATACATCATGTACCTTTCATACATGATGTATTTACATCATTCCGGAGGGGCGTATTTCGAGGGGGGGTTACCGTATTTCCTCGAACCCCCCCCCCTCTAAATACCCCCCTCATAATGAGCACTATGTATTTGTGGTCCGGGAAATGCATAACAGACGTTCAAAACACTAACTGTGTTACGTTAGAACATCGTTTATACCATCTACATCCTTATAAAAGGCTGTAAAAACTTATAAATGGTGGTTATTGTTGCATTTTTCTCTCAAAATTTCCACTCTGAAAAAATAAACCCCCTGGGGGTATTTCGAGGAAATACGGTATTGCCCCAGCGCATTTTGAAGGGGGTTAATTCGAGGGGGGTCATACCAAGGGTGGATAATTCGAGGGGGGGGGAGTCAATTCAAGGGAGAATAATTTGTGGAATACGATAATTTATAAAGGTGTGTGCTATTTGCATGATCGTTTATGATATTGTCCAATCTGACAAATGTCACCAAGTTTTTATCTACCGTATTTCCTCGAAATGCGCCAAGGGGTTTACACTTCGTCAGCAAAACTTAAGAGGCTTATTTGAGGGTTTTTTATATTTGTGGTCAGTAAATACAGTTAATACAGTTCATGACAAATTTATTACGTAAACACACACAGATGTACGTAATGAAATGCTGTGAAATTCGTAGTCAATCAGAATACCTAGGTAACTACTCGTGTTGAATGAATGAATGTGACGTCCATTAGATTCAATTTGAGAGGGGTGTCAGTTTTTGTCAGCTCACTCAGACATGGGGAATTCCGAGGGGCTTCAAGGGGTTATTTTCGAGGAAATACGGCATTCGATCATGTGAGGCGAAGCATTTTTCTGCCTAAATTTTGTCTATTTTCTATTTACAACGTCACTCACTCTTCACGAGAGACTTTTAAACATACCAATCACACTCTTAAAACACCTACATTTAATAATTCTAAACAGTAAAAGTGCAACAAGTCACAGTTTTTCACCGCACGCAGGTGGGTCAAATCCTGCGGACAATGGGTCAAGCATTCGAGGACCGCGATTTGAAGAAATTGATTAAAGAATTCGACAGCGACGGCAGTGGAGAGATCGAGTTTGAAGAGTTCGCAGGTGGGCGGTTTTAATTTGTCACCTGTGTCACTGCCCACTGGTGCCATATCTAACGTTAGCAAACTCTCTGAAAAAAGTGTTTAAATTTTTATGTGTTTTGCAAATAACCTTTCGAATTTTCGAATTTTGTTTCCCATAGTTAGCCATATTATGACGAGTTTGCCGCCTTTCAAAAGGTTTCAGCGGAACCATAACTTTCGACCACATAAATATGCAATAATGTGCTTACAAGCACTAGTTCTCAACTGAAATTTCGGAAACGCATAGATCATAAATGTAGCGCATCCTTTCAATTGGCGCCAATCTAGCGCCCTAACCACAACACAATTTCCACCCTCAAACAACCACCCCCCCTAGCGATGGTGGCCACGTTCGTTAACTCCGGCGAGGACAAGGCCAAATTAGAGGACGAATGCCGCGAGGCGTTCCGCTTGTACGACAAACAGGGCGACGGCTACATCACCACCGGCATTCTGAGGGGTATTCTCGCTGAGATTGATGACCAGGTTCCTGGGGGGGGGGCTTTTCGAGGTTGAGAGTGATCGTGCATTTAATTTGCTCGATTGTGTTTAGTGGATGAAAATTTGTTCGAGCAATTTCGCATGAATAGTCGTGCATGGGCGCATCGGTTGCACTGCAAACAATTTGACGTTTTTAGAAAACTTTGAACAAACTTGATCCAGAAATTACGACGCACTCGTTCGACGCGCATTCGCATCAATTTTCGCGCTCCCGCAAACAACTTCCCCCGACCGAGACAAATTCGCATAAATCCACCCCCTACAAGGCAAAAAATATGAAAAACACCACTCCGCATAATCAAACTCAAATTGGCCCCAACGTACAATTTTTTGGCATTCACTCAGTTGTCCGACGACGAATTGGACGAGATGATCGCCGAGATCGACGAGGATGGCTCCGGCACCGTAGATTTTGACGGTTAGTCAGGGAAGATACTCCTTGGGTGGTATTCTACACGGAAAAGGGTAAATGACAAGTAAATCACGAACATTGTCGAATGACAGGTAAATATTCACGTATTCTGGTTGACAGATGACTTGTAGTGCACTTGTCAGGGTGCAGAGACGCATCCGGAGTTATGAAGCGACACGTTGGAGAATGTCTGTCAACTGAATCGTCAAAATTGCGATAATCTCCTACAATTTGGCATAATTAATTGGCAACCAACCAATTATTGTATCATAAAAAATTCACCATAGCTAACTGATGACCTCATTTCACACATTTTCCAGAATTTTTCCAAATGATGACCGGTGAATGAATGCAAGAAAGAAACGATGAAACGACTGTGAATTGGCACTGGCTTCCCGGTTCTCGATGTTTTTTTTACATTTTATATAAATACGTACCTAGACAATTTTAGGTCATTTACATGCATCTATTTCCGACATTTTCACTTTCTTTTATCATGCATAACATGAGCGATTCATTCACTCGTTCTATGATCAAACCGAAGTCATTTTTTATTATAAATTTTTATCATACATACATTTCAACGGTATTATAAATTCGATACAGGACTGACATTTATAATAAACACCATAAAAATCGAAAATCATTTGGCTATTTACAATCAAAGTCGACACAACACAATTACAACGAAACGATAATTATCTTTAATTTCCGATTTTCCCAGCAGAAACATTACCGAAATCCAAGGCCAAGGATAATTCAATAACATAAATAGAAACCTACCTTTATATACTCGGCGGACTTAGTATCACACTTAGTATGGAAACTTACAATAACCAATCTGAATAATGAAGCAAAAACAAACAGTTTTTTCATCATAACATTTCGTTCTTACTATGGAATACTCAATAAAGAAATTTATCACAAGACTTTTTCATTAAATCACGGTAGGATTATGTGCATACCATATTTCCTCGAAATACCCCCCCCCCCTTGAAATACCCCCCCCCTCGTTTGACCCCCCCCCCCCTCTCGAGACCACTATGAAACAGGGGTATCTTGAATTTGACCCTCCGAGTCGTTGGATAGATAGCAAATCGCTCCTCCGGAGGGATAGATAGCTGAAAATTTTTCTGGGGGGGGGGTTGGGGGGGGTTTGGGGGGGGGGTTGTGGTGGTTCGATATATAGGCTTTTTCGGGGCATAGAAGGAAGAAAAGGGAGAAAAATCGCTAAAAGTAGGTGTAAAATAGCTCAAAATGGGTATACAAGAGCATATAGTACTTAAAATAGCTGAAAATAGGCAGTTATACGCATGAACCAGTGATTTTGAAGGTGAAAATCTATATATAGGTATGAAAAATAGCGATTTTGAGCGAAAATTAGGGTATAATTTCTGAAAAATCGCTCCAGATAGGTAGATAGCTGGGCGATTTGGGGGGGGGGGGGGTTTAGGGGGGTAGTAGCCCAAAATTTTGCCTCCGGGATAGATAGATAGCTGAGCGGCCTCCGGGATAGATAGATAGCTGGGCGGTTTGGGGGGGGGGGGTAACCCCCCCCCCCCCCAACCCCCCCATTCGAGACCCCTGCTATGAAACAATCACCCCCCCCCCCTCGAAATACCCCCCCCCCAAATTGAGTGTAAAGAGAACGTACATGACAATAACTGTAGTTTGTGTTCAGTGTACTGCAGAACACACGTTAAAACAATGTCGGTGTCACGTTAGACCAGTGTAAATACATACCATCTACATACTAATATTAGTCTACAGAACCTTATAAATGGCGGTTTTTGTTGCATTTTTCGACGTCTGCGTACGTTTCAGACGACAATTTCGTACTTGGTTTTCAAAAATTTTCTTGTGAAATAATAACCCCCCCCTCGTTTGACCCCCCCCCCTCTAGGGACCACTATGAAACAATCACCCCCCGGGGGGTATTTCGAGGAAATACGGTACATACTTTGCGGTCCGCCAAGTATACGTAAAACGAAAGAAGTGTGGTATAGCTAGCACAAAATCATGTGGCGTCGGGAATACATATTTATGTGCATGGATACATTTAAGATGAATACCGTATTTGCTTGAATAGTTCCCCCTTGAATAATCCCCCCCCCTGTAAGATGAGGCAAGAAATAATAATCCCCCCCTCGAATGATCCCCCCCCTGTAAGATGAGTGAAGAAATAATAATCCCCCCCCCTCGAATAATCCCCCCTTAAAGATATTTGATAAATTAGTTGTGCCAAATTTTAACAAAAAATGGCACGTTTTTGTGTAAAAAATGCATATTTCGTCAAATGACTTGATAGAAAGATACTGAAAAAATTTGACGAAAGAATAATTCCCTCCCTCGAATAGTTCCCCCCTCAAAAAAGTCTGGCGAAATAATCATACCCCAGGGGGATTATTCAAGCAAATACGGTAGACGCTAGGGCTCCAACATTTAGGCGCTGTTATTATCGATAAATATGTGACATACACGTGAAATCATAGGCTACATATCTACTCGGCCTGAGAAAAACCTTGATGTATTTATGATGTTGGCAAAAATCGTAGACGAAAAATATCGACGCAATGGGACTCGTTTGAATTCGTTCACACTCCCTACATTTAATAACGTATTTACACAATTCGAATGCAACATTAACCAAATAGAATAAACGAGGACAATAAATACAACAGACGGTACCTAAAACTTGATTCAAGTTTTAATTCTCTACACCTTTCCCACTCACAGAAACTATCTTACACTCATTTTCTCCAGTACTTTGTTTATCCAATACACTATTTATCCCAGTAGTCGCATTTGTATCGGAATTCGAAACTTGACTTGGCTCCCTGCCAATTGAAGTGTAGTGCGGCTGTTGCATGCGGCTGGCGCTAGCGATGAAGTCCAAATGTTCTAATACGTAATCACTGGGAGGTGTAAGTTTGACAGGGGTTAACTGTGTCGCAATGAAAATTTTGGCTCAGCAATTTCTATTTACAAGTTGTTGCCAACTGCCGCCAATGGCTAGGGCCCATTCCGCATCAAAGCCCATTCCGCATGTAGACCCCTTATAGACACATTATGCCTGCAGGGATAAGAAAGGGGGGGGTGGGTAACACCACCCCAAACCGCCCAGCTATCTATCTATCCATGGCGCAAATTTTTTTGGCTACATTCCCTTGAACACCCCCACACCCGCAAATTGCCTATCTATCTATCTATCTATCTATCTGGAGCGCTTTTGAGCAATTTTACCCAAATTTTCACCAAATTCACTAATTTTCCTACTTCTTATAGATTTTCACCTTCAAAATAACCAGGTCATGTGTTTTATTACCTATTTTCAACATGCCAGGTATAATTAAATGTGTTCCGGGTCAACAAGCGGGATGGGTTTAGATGCGGAATAGTGCACTGCCGTTGCCAATGTTCAGATTCAATACAAAAATGCCGGAAAAATTTGCAAGCACACTATTTGTTCATGCGCAATTTTGTGAATGAACTTTTTCCTCAACATGGAGGCAATCGTGAAAAACTGTAGACGATTACTATCTTGAAATTTTGCAGAATAGATAACAGATACCGCGTAAAATATGGATCACGGATTTTTTTTTAATTTTTCCAGATATCTAAGATACAAATATTTTCCAGAAACCTACATCGTTCTCCAGCAAAGGGGATACAATCAGACCTCCAAATTGAACTCATATCTGAGGACAGTCCCACAACATGAAAATGTGAAGACAAATTTGTATGTGTCATGTGAAAATTCGGGTGCTCAGTAAAATTTGCTTGGCATTTCACTGTTCATTGAATATTTAACGTAACATATTCGTCAAAGAATATCAAATACAACGATTTATACCCAATTCATACAGCAGCAAGTTCTGCGAAGAAAAGCAGCGTCCAAATTTCCACTAACCAAACATCGGGACAGTGCGTCTGTCGCTTCAGCACTTTCGAGTGGTTTTGCATAAATTTGTCGTGCCGTTCAGACTTCTTCCACATATAGTAATACGCCACTAGATCAGCGCTAGTCCGCAAGCCGTGCTGAAAACGATCGGCGAATAAAAAGTACAAACGGATCCAAAAATGCTTTTTTTGCCAGTTGCACGTAAAGTCGGAGAACATGCACAGAAGTGAAATATTTTGCCAGTGTGAAATAGCGAAACGAAATCTCAAGCCGTTGCCAATGTTCAGGTTCAATACAAAAATTTGGAAAAAAATTCGCAAGCACACCATTTGTTCCTGCGCAATTTTGTGAAAGAACTTTCCCTCCGCATAAACGAGCGCTTGTTCGAATAAATCCGATTCGATTTCGCTGAACGGCCACGATCTGCAAGCGCACGCGTCCACGCGTTGGTCTGCGCAAATTCCATTGCGTTTTTTTGCTTTTTTGAAGAATTTGCGCTGAATTTGGGAGAGGTCACATGGAACTGAACAAAAATGATAGATATACTAGGCGGAAATCACACGTAGTATGGAAACATATCATTACCCATCTGAATAATGAGCCAAAAATTATACAGTTTTTTGACCATTCTTTTTTACTATGGATATGTGAACATGGGTGTAAAATTTTTCACAAGATTCATTAAGTTATTGTAGGATTCTGCAGATACATTGCGTTCCGCCGAGTATACCTTCCGTTTAATCGGATTGAGCCCTACATAAATAATCTTATAATTTACATTTAAAACGACAATTTCCAATGTAACCATATTCACTTGGATGCGCACTGCGTTCTGAATGAAATACACCATCAATTTCCTTACAAACACCCCAAGTATTCACCGTCCAATAGGAGCAAAACCCACCAGGATTATCTCCATGAGCCTTAACCATGTCCCACATGGCGGCCACCTTCCTCAGCTCTTTCATACAGTTCAAATCAGACAAATTTTGACTATGCCCGTTCTTATCACCGGCACCGGTTCCATTCTGGACATTAGGCGTGTCTAAATCATTCGCATTTGACCCGGAAACACCTTGGTCCGAATCCTGGCTGCCGGACGAGCCGGCCGCCTGGATCATTTGTTCCATTCTTTCGGTGCACCGTTGAAGTAGGGACGTACGGTAGCGCGTGTAGGATGCCAGCGCCTTTTGCGGCTTGTAGTCGCACTGGGTGAGTATGTACTAGTCTATTACATTTGAGACTATTGGCTTTCGCGCAAACTCAGAACGTTAAGTAAATATATCCATTAAAACCGGTAAGACGAGCAATTCGCCACTGGGGAATATTTACATATTTTAACAATGTAAATATACGGTAATAAAACAACCTGAAAATAGCAATACAACGCATCGGCATCATCCACATAATTCGAACAGGACGGCTGCTTCAAGCCGCGCGATTCGCCCACCGCACGCAGATACTCCAACACTGAAAAAAAAACACAATAAATTATCACATGAATGGGCGACCAAATCCCGATGCGCATGTAAGCTCGGTGCACATGTAGACCCGGTGATGGGGGGGGGGCTGAGCCAAATCCAGGATTTTTGAGCGGGGTTGTTTGTTTACGGAGCCCGGTGAATGGGGGGCTCAGCCTAGGGTTGGAAAAAAACGTTTTTTTTTAACTCGATGTTTTTTTAATAAAAAACGTTTTTTTTAAAGCTCCCAGATATGACCTTGTGTCAACATATATAGGTATATCAGACAGTGGCAATACCCTGTGATGTTATATATGACCATATAATGGCTGTTGAGCCATGGGATAGCATTATAAGTGGTGATTTGTGTCAAAAATATCCATTTTTTGTCGACATATCGTTCGTATATCGCCTTATAGGCGCTCCACACGGTGGTTGACGCTACTTTTTAGAAGTCGATTGAGTCAACTCAGAGTCAACTGTTTTAAGTATAACTATTTTTAATTTTTTACCTGTGTTGATTGAGAAATATTGAGAAGTCGATTGATGTAGAATGAAGGGGATTTTTTTGATACATATTGTAAATGGCTCAGAGTCAATTGAATTTTTGACCAGTTGACTCTGAGTTGACGCTAATTTTGGCGTCAACTAGCGTGTGTGGTACCTTAGTCGAATGTTCGTGACTTCAGGTAAAGTTTGGCACGGAATAGTGATCAAACAAGGTTATAAAAGGAGGTTGTTACTTTGGGAGTGAAGTTACACACTGTGGAGGTACATGGAAGCACATTACCTCAATATTATATACTACAGCAACATATGACGGCTTATTAACCCATGGTAGCATATATAAATGGATACCTACTTTGATACTAAAAATGCCACAAAACTAATGAAAACAACCACCAATGTCAATTTGTGTGTGAAATTGCGCGCTTGCGCGCAAAAATTTTGCAAAATACCTAGTGCTTAGTACTAAAAATTTCGGTAGATGTTTTTAAATAATAAAAAACATTTCGGACGTCATGTTTAAAAAAAACAACGTTTTTTAAAATAAAAAACGTTTAAAAAAAACATCGGCCAACCCTAGCTCAGCCCCCCCTAAAGTTTTACCTACATGATGGAATGGCGTCATAGGGCCGTCGCCATTGACGTTTGTGCCAAATGATATGTATATAAATATAAGTACATACAAAAAGCGACGGGTACGCCATTCGGTGTATTTGATAGAGAATTGATATTACGCGGACTGATTTACTTAAATACATGTGATGGAAAAAAGCGGGAAAATAGGCCTACATGTGCACCGGCACAGGGCCGAATGGGCAACTCAAAAATTAATCCGAACCGAACCCTTTGGATTTTCCTCCGCGGCACCGGGACCCCCCTTGGTGTCCAAGATGGGCTGCGGCAGCCACATGGGCGTGGCGCAGCTGGGACTGGGGTCGGATTCGAACTTGGACAGCGGCTCGCGCCACTCGGCCACGCGAGCCTGGTACTCCTCGCCCACGCGGCTGGTCGGCTGCACTTTCGGCGGGGGAGGCCTGCATTACGAAAATGTGATGCAGACTTGGACACAAAAAATTGCCTACACACAGTAGTTGACAATGATATCAAATGTCGACTGGTTCAGATCCCAATTCAAAGCTTGCTGACGCGTCGACGGACGACGTTCCAATGCAAGTGTTACTCGTCAGCAAGCTTTGAATTGGGGTCGGAACCAGTTGACATTTTGTCATTGTCAACTAGTGTGTAAGGCCAAACGTCCAAGTTTGCGTGTCAAGTAATTTGTCATTTTCTTTGTCATTTGACAAGCGATGTAATTGATAAAAGAGAGAATACCCCTCAAAACAACTCACACATAATCCTCATCATTTTCATCATCTTCTTCCCCCAGCATCAAAGTATCATCCCGAAAAGCAGCCAACAACGCCAATCCGCCCCTGTCATGATTTAATTGAGCAATTTCATTGGTGCCGGCCATGCCAGAGCCGGGCTTAACGGCGCCGCTGGTGTGCGCGTTGGGCGGTATTAACCGGAGGTACTGATTTGTGGACCGCGCTGCGAGAGAAAGTTGCAGTGTAGACTAAAATGTAAAAAAATATTGAAAAGCAAATATGTTACTCTTCAATATTTTTTACATTTTTATTCGTGTCAATATTAGATTAGAAAACGTGTTGGATTTTTTGGTATCGATTACAATATTCCCCCAAAGATGTGGTATCAATTTTTTAAATTCTAAATGTTAGATATTCTAAACATGTGAAAAATGCCGAATATTCGATACGATGGGTTTATCGTTCGAAACCTGGTTCGATTACAAGGTAACTAAATACGAGAATTTGGTCATTTCACACAAGAAACGCACTGCTGCGCATGGGCTCCGCCTGCTTTTCATCCGAAGCCGGCTCGCCAGGGATTTCAGCCGCCTGCGGAAACAAAACCCCATGAAAATTATACACAAACAGCAAAAAAAAAAACAGGAAACGAACGTGTTTTTCGCTTCCACCAATTTCCTTGCTAGTTGACGGTTGCGGTTCACTCATTTCAGCTGTGGCTCCGCCGTACAGCTTCAACAGCTCCTCTATAGGTAAATCTTGTTCCTGAAGCCAAGGGAAATTATGTTGAATAGAGCATCGGCGATGACCCGTGGACATCGTATTCCGCTGGACATATTTTTAAACTCCATGCAAATGTTTGATTATCTTTGTTTTGGAGACAAGACCCCAACCTATACTAACTCAAATAGTCATTTACACAAAAATGGTTTCTCACATCTGCTTTTGTTCGACTCTGGGAGCTAAACATATTTACACTAGCAGCACAATTTCCACTGGGAAGGTATGGAATGAGTGTTCAGAATAGGCTAGAAACAACATTCCACTTACAGTCAAACACCATTTACATCACAACTGAATTGTTCTGTTAGGGATCATTTGAAATTTATTGTTTCCGAAACCGGAACTCGAATTCAAATTCCAGTCGAAACCCAGAACGTTACACATCAAAATAATCTTTATACATATAAATCCCACGACATGCTTGTGCCTGAGATGTCCAGCGGGTAATGATGTCCACAGCTACCGAGCAAAAACATGTCCATTTACCATTTGTAAAGCGGCCAGCTCGTCATCGCCGCCGCTGTCTTCAGCAGCGGCTAGCTCCTCCTCCTCCAGAGTGGCTGCGCGAAATGTTTTGAAAAGATAGTGAAACAGGATGATTTGTGTGTAGAGTACGAGTGTAGTCACGTACTTCGCACGTTTTTGAATATTTATCAATGTATTGACATATACAGCCATGTTTCACCGATATACCTTATCTATTTGATTCAGCTGTTTTTCGAAGCTCAACTGGGACGGAGACACAAGTTTCTATGTTTCGAGAAGGACCAACATATTTCCATGACTTTTCAGCCACCACTACGGCAGCATTGAAAAGTCCCATAAGTTAAAATGCATCATCAAACAGAAACCCAAAAAGTACCAAAAAACAAACCCTCATCATCTCCCTCAATTTCCTCATCCTCAAAATCACTGTTACTGCCACTGAAACTGCCTGAAGCGCCTATTGCTACCGGTGCCGGTACGTGTCCGGTTTCGGTACCGGCAACGGAATCGACTTCCATTTGTGGCGCGGATGCGGATTGGTCCGCTGTGTTCGATTCCTGGCTGTTTTTGTCACTAGCTGTTTGAGCTTGATCACGATCTCCAGAGGCCATTTTATGGCGTGTGCACTACGAAATATCTCTCTGAGATATTGTTTTCTGGGGGATTTTTGATAGCGGAAAATTGAGAAAGTGATTGATAAAAAACGACAGGTCCATTTCGCGACCATCTCGTTTGTTTTAACGACTCAGTCTATTGCAACTTTCAAATAAAACGCAGCATCTAATACATTTATTGACTAATCATTCATATTTTGAATACATTTATTGACTAATCATTCATATTTTGACAAGTGCATAGAGATTAGTTTGACTTGAAAATCAAGTAGATATTATTCTAGATTCGATACAAAATAAAGCATAGCTCAAAGCGACTTAATTCAAAAATGATATCAAAATGAACAAAGAAAAAGAAAACAATAACAAGCAGGCAAAAACCGCCAAACACAATAATTCCACTGAAGCCAAATGACGTGTAAAAATGACTATCGACAGAGTTGGCGGAGAAAAGTATTTTTAAAGAACAATTCACGTCTTCATTCGTTTCCAAAGTCACAGAGCATCAGTATTTTATTTCCAGATAAAATAGACCAAAAATAGCCCTCCAAAAAGCACAAATACGTCTTCCCAACTCTGTCCCCTACTGTCCGTCTCCTAATGACAAATTTCTCAATTAATTCCAGGTCCAGACATTTCCTGGTCGGGATTGATAGGCTTTTGTTCGGTCGCCCCGCTTCCGTCAGCTTTTTTCGTCCCAGAAAGAATGTCATCGATGCGCAGCAACATCACCGCAGTCTGCGGAGAAATGGTATACTCGGCGGACGCAAAGTATGTGCAGAATCCTACCATCATTTTATGAATAAAATCTTGCGATAAACTTCGTAATTAATTATTCCACAGTAAAAACTAAATATTCTGATGAAAAAACGTATAATTTTTGGTTCATTATTCAGATGGGTTATGGTAGGTTTCCATACTAAGTGTGATGTCCGTCGAGTATACTAATGTGTGAGAAAAAAATATATGAGGGCCAAAAATAAAATCTCAAGTTTCCTGATGTATGCAAAAATTTAGGTCTCCTGATTGCGCAAAAATTTGATAAAACCAGTATTCTCCAAAATACGGTAGATAGAGCACGTAAAATGGTAGACATCTGGCCGATTTGGAATTTATTCCTCAAAATGAGTAGACAAACTTCATCGGGTGTGTTTCAAACACATATAAGTCGATGTTTTGGCAATGAAGATTTTTTTTCAAATAGGTCTAAAAACACATTCGAATGACATGGAAGGGGCTGAAGAGTAGGGTTGGAAAAAATCAATTGTTTTTAAACGCCTTAAAAAAATCAATTTAAAAAAATTTGATTTTTTAAAAATCGCACAAAATTATGGCATAAATCATATTATGGCTGTGAAGTGACGGGATAGCATTATAAGCAGTGATTTTTTCAAAAATATCCATCTTACGTCGACTTATTACGTATATAGCCTTTTGTCAAACGTTCGTGACTTCAAGTGAAGTTTAGCATGGAATGGTGCTTAAATAAGATTGTAAGAGAAGGCTAATACATTGCCAATGATGCTAGACACTGTAGAAGTATGTGAGAGCACATTGGCTGGATATTATATACTACACTAGCATACCACGCCTTATTATTACACCGTATCATGAATAAATGCAATCTTTTACACTAAAAATTGTCCCAAAATCCTTAAACACCACCAATGGTAATGTGTATTGGAAATTGCGCGCTTGCGTGCAAAAAATTGCAAAATACCTAGTGCAAGCCTACCAGAAATTTTTCATTATGATTTAAAAAAAAATTAAAATCAGTTTCCACCCTGTGATTTTTTTTAGAAAAAATCAGATTTTTTAAAATAAAAAATCAGTTAAGAAAATCAAGTGCCAACCCTACTGAAGAGCACGCTGGACGTTTCCGTTCACATTTCTCAGTGCAAAAAGTCTTTTTTTCACGTTTTTTTATTTCAATTATCGGATTCGGGGTCACGTCACGTTTGAACCCTATCAACGGCGATACCAAAGGTGCCCCAATTGCAACTGTCTCACCTCAACGGCGGTCTTATAGACCTGCAACTTTACGCCGAGCGGGTCCCACACGTCGAGCTTGTTCATGTCCACCAAGCTGCCCGAGCAGCCGTCCACGCCGAACGTCCAGCAGTCGGCCGAGCCCGCGTGCTTCGCCTGGCGTGTTTGGTGGAGCGGTTAGGCTTGCAAATATAAATTGTGGATTTGTTTGGTTGATTTTGTTGTGGATTTATCGATATTCAAGGTGTGTTATCAGCGGTGAGGCCTGAGGCCAATGGAGCAAGTGGGCAACTGACAAGAAAATTATTTAGAAACCGATAGAAAGTAGAAACGGTGGACTAACAATTTGTGCTTAAAATAAGTGTCACGTAAGCGAAATTGACGAGTACCCAGTACCAAATTTATTTGTCACTTGTAACTTTTAGTGTCACTAAATCACTAGCGGAATTGACACCAGAAATGGCATGTTTCAGTTACCCAGTCACACCAAAAAACCAACCCTCAAAGCAGTCATCTGCCTAACCACACTGCCGCCGCAGTTTTGAATCAAGGTCCTGGGCAAAACCTCGAGCGCCCTGGCGAGCGCCTTGTAAGGCCACTGCCTGATGCCGGGCACGCTCTTGGATCGCTCGTTGAGCGCCACGGACAGGGCCATTTCGATGGCTCCGCCCCCCGGGCAGATGCGCGGCTGCTGCAGCAGATTGCGCACAACGCATTGCGAATCGCTGCGCGGTTTATGGTGAAGGGGTATTTATGTGGTTTGGTGGATGGGAAACAAATTTCGCGAAAATAAAAAGCCGTAAATACCACAGTTGTTAATGCGTATTTAATTTTAGTCAACAAGTACGCATACTCGAGGACCTAGTAAATACGCATACTTTGAAAAAAGTGTCTGTACTCGCCTGTACTCTTACTTTTTGAGAGTACTAGAGTACAGTTGAGTGATTTTTGCGAGTACAGAGAGTATTTTCCCAATTCGAGACACTAGTTTTCATAAAATTACTTATTTATAGAAAGATAACATCATTTTGCTGTCTAGAGTAAACATTGATGATGACCTTTTAGAAAGCTACATTTTCAATAAAGAAAAGGTAATTTTTCTCTCTTTTACACTTTCCTGAGAACTAGAAATACTCGAATTAACGCTTTCTGGGACAAAAAAAGTAATTTACTTAGATTTACTTTCAAGTAAAGGAATAGAATTTACTTTACGCTTTCTGTACTGAGTAGAAAAGTAGAGTGGTAGGTGAGTACGCAAAGTGAGCACGCAGGTGAGTAAAAGTACTTTATGCATACACATACTATGAAAATAGTTCGGTACTTTTAACAACTCTGGTAAATACCTCCGAAATTTATCGAACTTCGAGTAAAGATACAGTAAACGAACCGCAAATTTCGCTCCATCTCATTCATCACGTCTTTGCTGGGTCCGCGCACCAAAATCGTGCACGCGCGAGCTTTCGCGGAGGTCACAAAAGTGAAGTACCTGTACAATTTAACAAAAAACACACGTTAAAAAGCCTTTCAATAGACTGAAGCACACAAAAACCGACTCGTCGCCGATTTTCTTGATCTCAAACAGATCGGCCAATGTGCCCACGTCGTCGGGGCGGAGTTCATCTGGATCGCTCACAATTCTCGCGCCGCACACCCTGAAAAAAAATAAGGCAAAATAAGACAATTGGAAACAGATGGGATTTTTGGGATGGGAGTTTTTACCTGGCGAGACGATTATTGTCAGTTTTCTTGAGACGACGTATGGCAGTGATGCCCGCCCTGACCAGAAAGTGTTGCGCCAAGTCGGAAATTCCCTGCGAACCATTATGGATTTACTGGACAACAGATGGAATAGTGCACTGTTTCATTTTATAAATGTTGATCAATGTGGCTTGATTCGAAACGAAGTTCAAATGAGGAGAATCAAGAGCAGTGAAAAACTTCACAAATCAAGGTTTAATAATACACAATCTTCAATAGAATTGTTCGTCAATTACTTTTTCACCCAGACATTCGCCACCAGGGGTAGGAAAGTGGGGGGTGGAGGGGGGGGGGCACAAATCGGCCAGCTATCTATCAGTATGGAGCGATTTTTGAGAAACTATACCACAGATTGCGATCGAAATCGCTATTTTTCATACCTTTTTTATAGATTTTCACCTACAAAATCGCTAGTTCATGTGTCAAACGAGGGTGTGTCGGTGTAGCAAAAGTAGTAGAAGGACGCCATGGTGCGTATCGCCACAAAAACCACAAAATATTTCAAAAACGACACCTTTTCAGTGAAGACCACATCGGGTTTGAGGGCAATGATGCTGTCGCACATTTTCCTGATCGCGTCCTCCTCCAGCTGGAGCACCTTGGTGAAGTCGGTGTCCTTGGACAGCTCCATCGACGTCTGCGGAGAATGCGATTTGTGGAGAATTTACTAGTGGTGTCTTTGTCTCCGTAATTTTTTATCTCCGGCCCGGGAAGAAGGGGGGCCCCATCCCTGCATCGTAAAGTATGCAGTTAGTGGATTTTTACATGATGATTTTCAGGGAAAGGAGCTGTTTGGTTTGTTATATCACAGTGATTTGAAACGTTTAAGTACGAGGCCCTCAATTGGAGACCCTAGATTTACGCAAATCCGCAGCATATATACAAATTAAATTTCCTGACCTATCAGAACACACGAAAACTACAAAGAAATCACCTGACTTTCACCCTTCTTATACTCCAAATTGCAATCCATCAAAACGCATCTGGGCTTTTCAACGCGGCGGCGCATTTTCGCGTGCACCACGTCCTTGTTCAACACGATGCCCATCACCACCGAAGTGTCCTCCACCGCGCCGCCGGGCACCTGCGAGATGGGGGGACATAAGTTTTGTGGAAGTTATCTCTGCAAAACTGACTTTAGTTTTTTGATTTTTGGAAGCTGATTTTTAGACATGGAAAAATGGTGATGAAAAATTAGGAACTCGGAAATGGGCACAAAAACATTGCGAAAACGCGCAAATCATTTTTTCAAACGCCTTGATTTTTTTAGAAAGTGTGAAAAAAATTTTTAAATTTCTAATTTTTAAAAATTCAGTTTCCACGCTGTGATTTATTATTTTTTAAATGAGGTTGAAAAAATCAGTTTCAAGGGCCATCCCTACACACCTTCTCCATCCTCACATATCGCTTCATATCAACATCCCCAATTTTTCCATTTTCATCCATGGCCACAGTTTTGATCGCTTTCATGGAAATATTCACGGCCATATCCATCCAACGGGACATCATTTTGGTGCCGAGACACGATTTGACCACTTTTGCAATCTCTGTATCTTGAGTTATGTCGATGGGCAAACTGCGTGATTGTCAAAGGGCAAGTCAAAGATGGCGGTTTAAATGTTAATGTGAGCGGTTACAATTGATCACCCAAATTATTATTATCTACATTGTGAAAGGGATAGATGAAAAAAACATCTGGGTGATAAGGTTGGCCGGTACTTTTCCCCACGTTTCAGTAGACATTCACGAGATATTTTGTTATATTTTGCGCATATATTTTGCATAAATACATACTAAAAATCGATCTTTGATACAAATCTAGCTAAACATAGCCAGCGCTTTGACATCACCAAAAATTATAAAAATCCCCAAATCTGCCACCGACCTGAACTTCTCATTGCACAGTTGGATAATGTCCTCCAGCGCGGCCCTGTAGGCCTGTATGATCACCGTGGGGTGCATCCCTTGTTCAAGAAATGGCTCCGCGCACGCCATCACCTCGCCGGCTGAAGCAGTTTTCAAAAAAAAATAAAATATGCGTAATCGTGAAATATTCTAGGTGTGGTTAGGTCAAGAAGGTGTACGCATTTTGGATCGATAAAAATTGTCACCGCTTTCTTTGTTACTATCTGCCTTTATCTTGACCATTCCAAGCTTGAAAAAATTCGAAAATCTCCTAAAATATTCATCCCACAGGCTCACTTCTCCAAATAGAAAAACGCTCACCCAACACAATAACACTGGTCGTTCCATCGCCTACTTCCTCATCTTGCGTTCGACTAATTTCTATCATCGATTTAGCCGCCGGGTGCTTCACTGTGATCTCGCTGAAATTAAATAATACAAAAAAAAACAATTAAAAAAGTTTTTATTTGAAATATTTTGTCCAAACCGGAGTATGGCGTTTCCGTCATTTGTCATCACGATGCCGCCCATTGGGTCCATCAACATCTGGAAAGCGTGGAATTTGCTATTTAACGAGCGAAAAGTGAGAATGATTTTTGGTAAATACCGGAGAATTTCCTGATAAATCAGATAACAAGAAGGGATGAAAATTCACACAATTCCGTTTCAAGCAGATCGACAATAAATCAATGATAAAGTGAACATATCTGACACAAAACTCACACAACAAATTTACACCAAGTACGGTAAACGAAAAACAACACTTAAAAATCAAAATACCAACCAAAAACCAACCTTCAACATGGCCCTGGGACCCAAACTCGTGCGAATGACATCAGCGATAGCTTTCGAAGCGGATATATTGCCAATAGTCACTTTCCGGCCGGATTCCCGCTTCGTGTTCTGGTCTGAGTCATTGAAAATTGAAATTCACAACTTTTCCAGCGAAATTATGTACAACAAGTAAATTCAGCTTACTAAGCACGATTACTGGAGCGCCGCGCTGCATTTTGGTGGAGACGGGCGGAATAACAGTTGACGGATATCAAGAAGCCTGCGCAAATTTATGCATAAAACAATTTTGATTTTTGCGAAAATAAATTGGTACTTGGACCGTTGCCAAATTCGGGGATACCCCTTATATAAACTTGGCCGCCCGCCCAAAATATTCGAAATCCCCATAAATATAAATAAAATAGGCCAAAAATAGGTATATAACCATGTATGTAGACGAAATAAGCGATTATGAAGGCGAAAATTGGCAAAATGAAACTAATTTGAGCGATTTTGAACACTTTAAGACCTTTCACTTAGGTTCGTATAATAAGTAACCGAAAACTTGGACACGGGCCAAGTTTATATAAGTGCTCCAACCCGCCAAATCACATGTCGTACAAGTCACACCCACCGAGCAAATTTGTTTGCTAGCCCGTGTACGTACAGCGATGTAAAACGCCATGGCACCCGCCAAGGGCAACAACAAAATGGCGCCAAGCGCCAAAAGCGCTTTTACGTTGGCGCTAGCGCCATGCGCTTTTGTTCCTGTCGTCATCAAAAAATAGCGCCAAAAGCGCGCTGGCGCTTTGCTTTCCCACAGGAAAATGGCGCCTGACGCGCTTTTTGCGTCGGCGCTAAAGCAAGGCGCCAGCGCCATGGCGCTTTTACACAAGTACTCGCGAGCGGTCGATGGGCAACCCGCCCGATCAGTAGAAAACCGAGGTAAATATAAATTTAGGTCAGTAAATAAGCCAATTTAGTTGTCAAAAAAACGCAAATGAAATAGCAAGAACTTGGCGGGCTAATTACCGTATTACATCGAAATACCCCCAGGGGGTTTATTTCGCCAGCAAAATTTGAGGGGGGGATAATTCGAGGGGGGGTTTATTCGAGGGGGAAGGGTCTATTATTTCGCCAGAAATTTGCGGAGATTACCCATAGAAACGTAGAAAACGTAGACGTAGAAAAATCAAACAATTACATAGATGTAAATATGTGTGTTTATAGGCATACATAACTGTATATACACATAAACCCTGCCCCTCACGTCACTCAATCATCAGTTTTAACGTGTGTTCTGCAGTGTACAGTTGACAAACTGCGGTATTTGTCATGTACGTTCTCTTTACACTCAATTTTAGGGGGGTATTTCGAGGGGGGGGGGGGGGGTAATTCAAGGGGGGAGGTTAATTCGAGGTAATACGGTATATTTAGCCGGTCCCTGTTGACTATTGTACTTAAGTACATAAGCGAAGCGCGAGCATCTTACTTCAGGTGACACTTCAACTTTCTTAGCTAGATAATTAGAATGTTTATTAAAATAGGCTGTCTTATAATGAGCATTAATGCTTATGTTACGAGTTTCCAACGTCAACAGAATTCTGACAACGACAACAACTTTTATAACAAAAGTTTATATTTATATAGAAAACACCTGCAGAAGTTTGAGCACTATAGCCAGTGGGAAATCTGATGTCGAAATGAACATTCATATTTATGAAATAGAAGTCAAAAATTCGCCGAGAGTACACACAAAGGGTCATCAGAAGCAGACTTGGTGAGAAACACGGAAAAGTCATAATTGGTTACGTGAAAAATCAGACAAAATACCCCAAAACATCCTATAGTAGTGTTATAATATCGACCTAACCAAATTTCCTGGTAACAAACAATTAATTACATATGTCACTTTGAATTCCTCGGAATCGTTAACTTTGCCGAAAAAATTTAACTGACTGATCACCTTCAAAACAACACACTGTACGCGGGGGGTGGGAAGATGCATGTCTATATTTCTACCGTATTTATGAATATGAATATCAATTGTGTGGTAAAGTGATCAGATATTTACAACCCCCCATCAATTTCCCAAAATTTGAAATTTTGAAAAATATGGTTATTACAATGATGTTTTAATTTTGCGGAATGAAAATACAAACACAAAGAACCACTCGGAACGTAAAAAACAACAAATAATTGTTACCGTAAACAGGCTTTTATAGTCTTTTATTTATCTATAAATCCATTAACGATCCCCCAGGAACTCAACATGACAACAGTTGCCTAGGTACACATACTATCGATATCACAGAATGACTGGAACCGCAGTAAAATTAGCATTCCGAAAATTTACCGAAAATTAAATAGAATACCGTATTTCCTCGAAATACCCCCCCCCCCCTTGAAATACCCCCCCTCGTTTGACCCCCCCCCCTCTCGAGACCACTATGAAACAATCACCCCCCCTCGAAATACCCCCCCCCAAATTGAGTGTAAAGAGAACGTACATGACAAATACGGCAGTTGATGTTCTGCGTAGTGCAGAACACACGTTAAAACAATGTCGGAATCACGTTAGAACAGTGTTTATACCATCTACGTACTAATATTAGTCTACAGAACCTTATAAATGGCAGTTTTTGTTGCATTTTTCGACGTCTGCGTACGTTTCAGACGACAATTTCGTACTTGGTTTTCAAAAATTTTCTTGTGAAACAATAACCCCCCCCCTCGAAATACCCCCCCCCCCTCGTTTAACCCCCCCCCCTCTCGGGACCACTATGAAACAATCACCCCCCGGGGGGTATTTCGAGGAAATACGGTATTTATAATCTCAGAAAATTCCTCAAAAAGATAACACATTGAAATCTGTCTAATAAAATTCCGGAAAAATATAAATGTAAATACGATATATTATGCTCTTCACATACAAATATACCTAATTATTTTACTGGAAAAACTGGACAAATTATGAATAAATTAGATTTTTTACAATTTTCCCATATTTTATAATATATAAATCTCCCGAGATTTTTGATGCAATAATTATACAGTATAAATTTCGATGCACAAAAACAGAGAAAATTACCACCAGTATGCCACCCAGGGGAAATTCACATGCATTTTGTATGCAGAATCATGCAAAAACATCATCATCTTCACTATCATCGAGGGCTTGATCCATTTGTCGCAGCACCACGTAATCCTGCATAGAAAACAGCTAAATGTAGGATAAAGGAAGAACTGATAAAGGATTGCAAATCAAGTTGGAATCATGAATGAAGCGCAACTTTACTGTGCCTATACCCACTGCTTGTGTCAACACAGATAGAAAATGTGACAGAAAGTGATGCAGTAAAACAACTGTGTGATAGGTGTAGGTAGTGCCACAAGTAAAATCGTAACATCTGCTGCTCTCGGTCTCAAAAAAATCAGATTTGAAAATTTTATTTTATTTAAACAATTAGAAAATATCCAGTCTTGGGAAGAAGTGTTAGTGTCGGTCTCGGTCTCGCCTCCCCATTCTTTAATATGTATTTTCAGGTGTCAAATTCCATTACTCAACCGTCCAACAGTGCCGAAAGTGGTCCTAGTACCATATATATAGGTATAAATAGATACCTATATAGTTAACGTTGGCGCCAACGCCAACGCCAATACTGCCATGGCGCTGGCGCCTACAAATGGCGCCAGCGCCATGGCTTTATTCCTTTACTCTAGGGCCAAATTTTAGGGGGGGGGCGCCGCCCCCCCCGTTCGCCGGGCTCCGTATACAATCCGCCCCCCCGCTCAAAAATCCTGCGTACGTCCCTGACGGTGGCCTTTTTCAAGTATACGGACCGTGCACCCAAAACAGACAACGCCAAACCATCAAACTCAGGGACGTATCCAGGATTTTTGAGCGGGGGGGGGCTGCTTGTTTACGAGGGTCGGCGAACGGGGGGGGGCTCAGCCCCCCCCCCCCTAAAATTTTTCCCTATACAGGTACGAAAAAGCGTTTTGGCGCTAGCGCCATACAAAGGCGCCACGCCATGGCGCTATTGGCGTTGGCGCCAGCGCCGGGAACCGCTTTATATGTATGTAATTATGCATACATATACAGCGAAAAGTTGTAAAAATGTGTCAGGGCCGTATCCAGGGGGGGGGGCGGGGGGGGGGCTGCAGCCCCCCCCCCCCCTTCCCGGGGCGAAGCCTGAAAGTGACCGGAAAATGCGACTTTTTCAACGTCAGCGTAAAAAAATTTGCGCGCAAGCGCGCATTTTTCACCACACATAAGGTATTATCATCAGATTTGCTCCAAATCGTTATAAATACACTCAATGGTGTGCTTTTTGCTGTTTTTGTATGTATATTTACATACATATACATCGTTCCATGGCGCTGGCGCCAGCGCCAATGACGCCATGGCATGGCGCCAACTAATGGCGCCAGCGCCATGGCTCCATTCCGCCATTTTGTAGGTAAAATTTTAGAGGGGGGGGGGCTGAGCCCCCCCCGTTCGCCGGCCTCCGTAAACAAGCAGCCCCCCCCGCTCAAAAATCCTGGATACGTCCCTGAAATGTGTTCATTTCTAAGGATATTGGTTTAAAAGGACCAATCCGCTGAAAATACAATGCATGGGGACGAAATTGCGCGCTTGCGCGCAAAATTTTTGGAAACATCAAAAATTGTATGGGAAAAGTCGCATTTTCCGGGACTTTTTAGGTTTCACCCCGGGAAGGGGGGGGGGCTGCAGCCCCCCCCCCGCCCCCCCCCTGGATACGTCCTTGATCAAACTGAATCACCCATCCATTTCACCTGTACCGGCGGCCTCCGTCTTCTCCTAGCCAAGGCCACAGCAGCCAACGCCAAACTGGCAGCCAGCGCCAACGCCAAGACAATGGCGCCAGCGCCAATAAGCAAATGTGTCTGTGCGCCACCAGTGGACAACAGCGCCGCAGTGGCTAGGGTGCATCTGGACAAACGAGAGAGCGCCGCCAGCGCGGGTCGGTCGGAGATCGACCGCAGCGTGTGCCTGTGCGGTTAGGAAGGTTGTGGAATGGCTGGCCATCAGTTTCTTTTCGTTACCAACATTGTTTGAAGACTCAAATCTACTCATAAACACAATTTTTCTTGCGGAATTCAAAGCGCAATTTTATTTGAATTTCTAAATTTGATTTTCCCTGTAAATTGCTAAAACAGCAACGTAGTACACAGAACCTTTCAAACCAGCTACCCCAAGAACTAAAATGCAAATTAAAAACAGCACCCACTTTTGTACCACGGGCAGGGCGGCATAGTAAGCGCCGGCCGCCGCGTGGAGCACGGCGAAGAGCACGAGAAGCGTGTTGAAGGTGGCCATCTTGGCGCCGGATTCCTGCCGCGAGCTGGTGTCCAGCGCCAGCATCAAGCTCACTGAGGTGAGTGACGAGGCCAGTGAAAGGGACAGACCTGTGCGGCAAGGGGGGGGGCAGTGTTATGCGCGTAAAATGAGCCTAGAATAAGATCTAGTTTTAAGATCGAGTTTGAACGTTTCTTTCAAAAAATTCACCAAACAATTGTGAAATATCATTGCATTCCTTTTGAATCACAAGAGCGTTGTATTTATTTCACCCCAGTGGCGTAGCCAGGGGGAGGGGGGTGGCTACGCCACTGTTTCACCCTCATTGTAACAAACCAGCGAGACTGGCGGCGTGTTTCCTGTCGCCGGCGCCAGTGCCCAGCGACGCCAAAAGCACGGCGCACGCTTGCTGTCCGAACAGCGCAGACGCAGCCATGCAAGCGTACACCACGCCCAGACTGCATGGTGCACGGTTTTAAATATTATTTCATCATTTTGAATTTATCAAGATGAGGATTTGACAATGTGAAAATTTACTGGCATTCGACATTTTTTTCGCCGTCTGATCATGCAGGCATCTGAATGTGCGGAAAAATCCGGCTATTGGCTAGTGAATTCAATATCACCATGTATGTCACATTTTCGCCTGCTGTCCCACCCGTGAAAAAAAATGAAAAATAATAAAATTTAAAAGCACCCCCGATCACTCACCTGGGTAAGTTCCTAGTTATCAATCTGACATCCATGAAAACCGGCGTATACAAGAAAACAAACACCAGTAGCGCACACTCGTACAAACTTTGAATCGTGAACAACAAAGTTGAAGCGACATCTTTTACTACCAAAGCTGCAGTGTGCGTTATTCTTGTAAAGCAGCCGGGGAGAACCTCAGAATTTGGTGGAGCCTCTGAGCGGTTTGGTAGCCACGTGAAATGCATTATGAAGCCGCCTGGGTGTTTTGGGGATAAATGCAGCTCAAAGTGACCAATTAAAAGAAAGACAACGTAAAACTGGCTGGTAGAAACAAGGCACTAGTATGTTTTCCAAAATAGGGAACATTAGCAACGAATTTTTCGCCCATATTTAAAAAAGCATCAGTATCAGACGCGAACAAAAATGCAGCAAGTTGCCGAAAACCTAACTAGCAAACCAACTTGTGATCAAAACAGGAACTGCCAATAAAAATGGCATCGGCGCCAAATGAATGGTGGAAACGCCTATTTGCGCCAGAAACCCGGCAGCGATGGCACAAAATCCACCCAAAACTGCCACACGTCGGAGAGTTGATGACAACCATTCTTTGGGAAAGTCAAATCGTTCGATATGCTCACTGGTGTACCTGGTGGTGCAGGTTATAATTTGCGTAAGTAATTCTGCTACATAAAATGTCACTTAGATGGTTGATTATTAGCACTTTCAACTTTTATTGAAATTTTTTTATGAAACGCTGACATAATACAAAACGAGATAGCCGGGAACAGCTCCAGAAAAGTAACAACGAAAACCGACCACTGATTGAATGGCATCGACAATAATGCAGCGGAAACACCGTCAAAAATCCTGCTAATTGCAAGCACGTGAAAAGAATCGCTCAGTTTTAGTAAACAAGCGAATACCGAGGCTGCCACATAAGCCAGGCATAACAATCGCCTCTCTATTCTGTCGCTGATGTGCAGCGCACCTGTGTGAGGAGACAACGGGATTTACAGTATTTTCGGTAATATAATTCAACTAAAATTATTTTTTCGTTAAACTTTTTAAGGGGGGACCACTCAAACGAGGGAATTATTCAAGGTGAAAAATCGTTTTGGCAAAATTTTTAAGCATGTTTCTATGAACCAATTTTAAGAAATATGCTTTATTTTTCCCAACTCAGCCAACACGGGGGAATTATATGAAGGGAAATTATACAACTTTTCAAAGAAGTATAAATTAATTATTTTATTCTTTTTAAGTTTAATTTTCAGGCAAACAGTATCATTTTTCTGCCGTGATACTTCACAAGGTGCGGAATTAAACACATTTAACCCCCCCCCCCCCTACAAGCGAACCAATAGCTGCAGCTGCGCTAGACAAATAGCCCAAAATGTAAAGGCCAGCAATCTGTGTGGGCGCCAAGCCGGCAGAAATGAAAACGTAGTAAAGATAAGGCGCCTGCAGTCCATCCGCGAGGAGACACGGCGCGTAACCGACTAGGAAACTGAAAAAAACAATAATAACAAAAAAATGTCGAAGGCGATGATAATAACCAACCATGTTGTAAAAACAAACTAACCTTTTCTGACACGCTCTAAAAGAAGCATTTCGTTGGGAAAAACCGGGGTCATTCTGATTTGGACGAGTGCCAATGCGCAAAGTTCTCTTCAAACGAGCACTGGCCAAGTATATCAGTACGCATGCCGCCGACCAGAAGAGACAGTAACACAGTGAAAACGTGTTGAAATCCATGGGAATGTTTCACTGTAAAAGGGCTCATTTCTTTGTGACTAGAGATTGTGGTTGAAGCGGGATTTCCACCTCTGTACGCTCCTCCTACTTAATACTGCTGGGCGTTTTGCCAAAAGCGACTATTTTGCGCGTTTTATCTAAAAGACAAAACGGGCAACCATTGTCGCAATCATGTGACCAAAAAACTGGACACACGACCACGACAACCCCCCATCCTATGCACCGGGGGCCACTGGTCGGGAACACCCCCTACATAAAAATACAATCCCAATATAGGAGGTAGAACCCTATATTGAGTCTAGGTGCAGACCCAAGTGGGTCTGACTTGAGCTCTGGCTGTCTAGGGAGCTGGTTTTATGGCTAGGGAACTGGGTGGGTGACAGAGGTTAGAGCAGTTACACTAACACAGTGGGCGGAGCCTGCATGCAAGCTCTGCAAGCAAGCTGCTTTCAGGGGGCAGTCCCAGATTCTGTTAACTGCAAAGTAAGATGTCAAATGTCATGCAGTGTCAATTGTCATGACAAATGCAAAGTAAAGTGTCAATTGTCACGCAAATTTCAGTAATAAAATATTATTTTATTGATTGACATGACATTTGACATTTGAGATTTGACATTTTACTCAACACTGTACATGGTCTGGAATTGCCACCAGCTGGCTCTGTTTGTACATGTTTGCTGTGGTCTGGAATTGGCACCAGCTGGCTCTGTTTGGACATGTTTGCTGTGGTCTGGAATTGGCACCAGCTGGCTCTGTTTGGATATTTCAAATGCAAAGTCAAATGTGAAATGTAAAGTAAAGAGTAAAGTGTCAAATGTAAAGTAAAATGTCAAATGTAAAGAAAAGTGTTAAATGTAAAGTCAAATGCAATGTCAAATGTAAAGTCAAATGTAAAGTAAAGTGTCAATTGTGTATCCAAATCTTATTTTTCGTATCCAAATCTTATGCTTTTGTATCCAAATCTTACTTTTCGAAATAAGATTTGGATACAAAAACATAAGATTTGGATACGAAAAAAAAAGATTTGGATACACAATTGACACTTTACATTTGACACTTCACTTTACATTTGACACTTCACTTTACATTTGACTTTACCACTACCTATTTAAGCCATTTTTAAAATAGTTCATTGCCCTAAGCTTAAAATGGTTAGTAGGGCTAAGCTTAAAATGGTTAGTAGGCCTAAGCTTAAAATGGTTAGTAGGCCTAAGCTTAAAATGGTTAGTTGGGCTAATTTTTTACCTAAGCCTAAGCCTAAGCTTAAGCCCAAAATAGTGAATTTTCCTAGAAAGTAGTCGGTAGAATAAAGAGAACACGTTTTGTTAAAAAAGAAAACACGTTTTGTTAAGCTTTTTACTTTACCTATAAAAAACCCACTTGTATATTGTCACCATCCCAAAAAGAGTCGTCAAAAAAGCGTATAGACATGAAAAAACCGGTTGAAGCAAAGCTCCACCGTCATTTTCTTTTCTTTTTTGAAAATTTTCGCTTGATATTGAAACCTTTGAAGTTCGCCGATCTGCACCCGTGAAATCCGTGATTACTTCTGCGTTTTTGGAGATTTCAGTCAGATCAGAGATCATAAAAAAGCAAATTTCGGTGATTGCTCCAACAATATTTACAACGGAGACGGCTCAGAAGTGGGCGGGGCTTATACAAAAAAAAACTGTTTTGGCAACGGCCCAAATCTGAAATAATTTTGTGAAATCAGTTTCGCGCAAGCTCAAAACACCATTCACAGTATTACCCCGATTACACTGAGTGCGGTCAATGCATTTCAACACATTTTCTCTACTTTACTTCTTCTTTTCATCATCAGCATGCGTGCTCATTTGCTGGGTGAGGTCTTCCTCTAAACAACATCGGAAAAATGGGTCCAGTGACGCTTCTAAAGAATCTCCCCGGAGATCGAGGTTGGTTGCATTTTTTTTATTCTGAGCTTTTCAGGGGTCTTGAATTAAAGTGCAAAATTTGTGGCATCTTTCTGGGGGCACTCCCAGACCCTGAAAAATGTCAACTGTCATGCAAAGTGTCAAAAGTCATGTAAAATGCCGTGTGAAATGACTTTTGACACTTGCATTGCATTTTACATTTACATTTTACAGAATCTGAGAGTCTCAGCCGTGCTACATTGCTACAATGACACTGCAAATGGTTATACGTTCTTCCAATATTATTCTACATAAAATTATTTTTCAGTTTTCCGATTGGCTATGCGCCTTGCCTGCTGGCGGAAAGTCTGCAGGCGCCTTATCTATACTATGTTTTTATTGCTGCTGGCATGGCGCCAACTCAGATAGCTGTGCTTTACATTGTGTTCTACTTCTCCAGCGCGATCACTGCCATTGGTATGATTTGGTGAGGGGTCTTATAAGTGTTGGGATTTTGAAATTGTTAGAGTTAGATCGAGACTTGCCTCAGCGAGGCAACTTTGATTTGGAAAATGGTGCTTTAAAAGTATTAGCACTCCTAGGTGTATAAGTATACTGTGATAAATTGTGAAAAATAGCAGTGAATATACAACTACAACAGTTAAATAAATAAAATGATTAAAAAAACTGAAGAAAAAACTCGTATTGTGCTTCCAACATAAGATCTGGAGATTCTCGGGGTAGAGAACCACTATAATCTTGAAATTCTATATTTGATTTTCCATTTAAATGTGATGTGTCGAATTCACAGGCGTTTTAAAAGTAAACTACAGACGATTATTCTGCTTCACTTATGTGTCCACATCCATTGTCGGATGTCTATTAAAAGTGACGAGCGATTCTGTTTACCTGCTCGCCATTAGCAGAATATTTGATGGCATTGCAGCTGCATTGCTGTCGACGATATTCGAACGGTGGTTGGTTTCCCATGTTTTTTTAAATGACCTCACATTTCACATGTCCACATCTAAATAATGTTGGCACTTGATTTTTTAAACTTTTAAATTTTTTTTAAATCATGGTGGAAGCTAATTTTAATTTTTTTTTTATCAAAAGGCAAAATTTCTGGTAGACTTGTACTAGGTATTTTACAATTTTTTGCACGCAAGCGCACAATTTCGTAAAAAACATTACCATTGGTGGTGTTTTCATGGGTTTTGAGATATTTTTAGTGTAAAAGCTTCCATTTTGTCACGCTTCCGTGTAATAATAAGCTGTGATATCCTAGTGTAGTATATAACAGCCATCTTTTACAACCTTATTTAAGCACTATTCCATGCTGAGCTTCACTTGAAGTCATGAACATTCGACAAAAAGGCGATATACGTAATAAGTCAACGTAAAAATGAATATTTTTGAAAGAATCACCTCTTATAATGCTATCCCGTCACTTCACAGTCAAAATATAACCACAATAGACGTAACAATACATTGTCTGACACTTAACATACACATATTTGTTTCTCCATACCCTCATTTTGGAAAAAAATCTGATTTTAATAAAAAATTGATTTTTTTAAATCAAGGCGTTTAAAAAATTGTTTTTTTTCTTCCAACCCTAGTTTGTAACCGGCAGGCACAGTGATAATGCTGACGGGAATACTGAACTCCAAGGACGGCTGCCATCCACACTGGCTCTTTTGGGTGGATTTTCTGCCATTTTTGCCGGTTTTCTGGCGCAGATTCTTTTTTCCGCCACTCAGTTCGCGCAAATGCCATTTTTATTTGCAGTACCTCTTTTGATCGCTAGTAAGTTTGTGGCTGGAAATTTTCGAGAAGTTGTTTCGTTCATAATTCTGACAAAAAACCCGCCACATTTGTCTTTGTACACACAGGTGGTTTCATTATGGAAGCACCAAATTTTCGGGTGAAATCAGAAAATATAGGCAGTTTAATCAGAATATCTCGCACTGCGGCGTCAATTTGGAAGAGTTTTTGGAGTTCCAATGCATCTGTGTTATTCACAATTCAATGTTTGTACGAGTGTGTCCTGTTGGTGTTCATTTTTTTGTACACACCGGTGTTCATGGATGTTAGATCACTGACTGGCAGCTTGCCCAGGTGAATATCAGGGTAGTCGGCTCCAACGGGAGGAATTCTCCGCACAAGTAAACTCTCAGCACAAATTACGCTTACTTGCGCTGGGAGTTTACATCAATTCTCACTCTGTTTCCACATAAATATCATCTATAGTCGGCAGACATGATATTATACAGGTTTGGTTTACTTATGTTTCGCTTCGCTGAGCGTCAATGGAATTCAACATCTTACTGAACAGCGAAGTGCGATACATCTTAAATACGGTAGAAAAACGGTGCACAGTGGGTCGTGAATATGTCAATATGTATAGTCGACGGACATATCATTCTACAAAATTGGAAAGTTATATTTTGTTCTTGTAGAGCGAACGAGAATCGAATTTAGTAAAAAAGAAAATATAAAGATAGTAAGAAGGAAAATAAAAATGTGCTGTTCTTTACGCACTCGTTTACTCCAAGTTTTGTGCCGATAGGTGCTGCAAATTTTTGATTATACGTTTACCTACGTTTAATTTAATTCATATTTAGAAAAGTTACACGCTATCGATTCATTTTGACGAAAACTTGTTATAATACGTTCAAAATTTTGAATTCAGAAAACGTTCCCGCTTTGTATTTATTAAGATCCAGACGACGCTTGGATGGCATCATGCCAAAAAACTCAACTACACTTTGACGGGGGTTTGAATTGTGCGGGCACGATTGAATAGTTTCATTCCGTATATGCGTAAGCACGAGTCACCAAAACAGTTCTACGGGTTGGATACAGTGTGCATGATATGACATCATGCGACTCATTGTATAGTATCATGTCTGCCGAGTATACCTATCTGGTTTACGTGGCCGCCATCCCAAAATACAATGACCACCGCAGACTAGGCCTGGTGTATTCCTGTCTGGCTGCGTCTGAGCTCATCGGGCATCAAGCGTGCCATTTGGCACTTGGATGGCTGCCAAGTTTGGAAAACGGACAGTTACAAGAAAATGACCGGTGTCAACACGCGACCACTGGTGTGGTTAAATTGTATTATACATAGGGTTGGCCGATGTTTTTTTTTAAACGTTTTTTTTTAACGTTTTTTTAAAAAAAAAACATGACGTCCGAAATGTTTTTTTTTAAAAAAAACATCGGCCGAAATTTTTAGTACTAAGCACTAGGTATTTTGCAAAATTTTTGCGCGCAAGCGCGCAATTTCACACACAAATTGACATTGGTGGTTGTTTTCATTGGTTTTGTTGCATTTTTAGTATCAAAACATCCATTTCTATGTGCTACCATGGGTGAATAAGCCGACATATGTTGCTGTAATATATAATATTGAGGTAATGTGCTTCCGTGTACCTCCACAGTGTGTAACTTCACTCCCAAAGTAACAACCTCCTTTTATAACCTTGTTTGATCACCATTCCGTGCCAAACTTTACCTGAAGTCACGAACATTCGACTATAAGGCGATATACGAACAATATGTCGACGAAAAATGGATATTTTTGACACAAATCACCACTTATAATGCTATCCCATGGCTCCACAGCCATTATATGGTCATATTTAACATAACAGAGTATTGCCAGTGTCTGATATACCTATATATGTTGACACTAGGTCATATCTGGGAGCTTTTAAAAAAAAACGTTTTTTTTTTTAAAAAAACATCGAGTTAAAAAAAACGTTTTTTTTCCAACCCTAATTATACAAATGTGTTTTTTTAGAAAGCTGTTGGCGAACTCGTATCGCCCCATCACAAAAAAATTCAACAAGTGTTGATATTTACATATTTTCCACATATACATATGTTTACCGTATTTCCTCGCAATTACCTCCCGGGGGTTTATTTTTTCAGACTGAAAATTTTGAGAGAAAAACGTGAAAAATGCAACAAAAACCACCATTTATAAGTTTTTACAGCCTTATATAAGGATGTAGATGGTATAAACAATGTTCTAACATAACACAGTAAGTGTTTTGAACGTCTGTTATGCATTTCCCGGACCACAAATTTATAGTGCCCATTTTGAGGGGGGGGGGGGGGGTGTTTCGAGGGGGGGGGGGTATTTCGAGGAAATACTGTATCTTGCCTTTTTGATTAATAATGTTTATAATTTTTCAAGAGTTAGGTTAGAATTAGATCAAGTCGCTGCTCGCTTCAAAAAATCAAATTGCATCCCTCAGTTGCACATAGGGTTCAAACGATATGACTTTTCGATATCGATATTCGATATTTTTTCAAAATTTTCGATATCGATATTCGATATTTTTTTCTGAAACTCGATATCGATACGATATGGAACCTCGATATCGATATTCGATATTCGATATTGAAAAATGGTCGATATTCGATATTTGATATTTTCGATATTCGATATTGCGATATGCTTTTGGTATAGCAAGGCATATTTTAAGTGGCATATTGTATTTTCATGTGGTCGCACACATGTTTAATCATCTCTTTACTGAAATGTGAATGGTAC
Organism: Sphaerolaimus hirsutus; assembly: GCA_964036195.1. NCBI lineage: Eukaryota > Metazoa > Nematoda > Chromadorea > Monhysterida > Sphaerolaimidae > Sphaerolaimus > Sphaerolaimus hirsutus. The sequence continues at coordinate 9,070,032 of OZ038452.1, read as the reverse complement.
AAGTGATTTTAACAAGGGTACAAGTGATTTTAACATCACTCAATGGTAGAAAATAGAAGAAAAACATGATGAATCAAAGTGTATCAGACAAATAACAATTGGTAGATATTACAGTTCCTCCTTATAACCTAATTGCTTAAGGGCATGTTGCAAAAAGTATATCAGCGTTTTCTGGCTTCAAATTTAGCACTCCAACAACAATGACATTATAAATACTGCACTTTTACTCATCAAATACAATACTATAAGCACATCAGATCAACCAAAAACATCTCAAAATGAAAATGAAAAGTACATTTGGGGACACAATACAGGTTCGATATATTGAAAAAATGGTCGATATTCGATATCGATATTCGATATTTTTTCAAAATTTTCGATATCGATATTCGATATTTTTTCAAAATTTTCGATATCGATATTCGATATTAAAAATGGTCGATATCCGATATTCGATATTCGATACGATATATCGTTTGAACCCTAGTTGCACAGTACTTTTTTGGTGGGCTTTCCCTTCAGTATCACCCCACACCGCACACTGAAATAGGTATTCCTGTAGGAACTTGCTTTTTACTGACTTTTCACGGTGTCTATAAAACTGACATTTTTTTCTTTCGGGCCCGAGACTGTGACGATTCTGTCGAGACCGACAGCGAAAACGGTGTTCCGTTTGAACTTTAATCATCAAAAAAAACAACAACAAATATTTATAAATATCCATTTTTCGCGCCAGCACCACTCAAGGCTCTACATCTCTCGCTGTTTGTATCCCTGGTTTCCGTGGCCATAATGGTGCCTCTGGAATACGCCGCCAAGATGGCCTCCTTCAACACGCTTCTCATGATGTTCGCCACGCTCCACATGGCTGCAGGCGCTTATAAAGCCACACTGCCCATGTTACGGAAGTGCGTGCTGTTTGGAGGTTTATTTTGACTGAGGCGCTGTCGAATGTAGTCTGTACTAGAGAAGAGATGGAAAAAGACGTTTTTAAAAAAAAATGTACCGTATATCCTCGAATAAGTCCCCCGGGGAGTTATTTTTTCGTCAGAGTTTTTGAGGGGGGGTTATTCAAGGGTGGGGAGTTATTCAAGGGAGGGAGTTATTTTTCCTCATAATATTCAGGAAAACTTGCAGGTAGATAGGTGTGTATACACTGCGTAATACACACACTGTGCATCTGCTTTCGCTGCCGTATGCTAACATCCTTTGTATTTTTTGTCTCACACACTGCACTGTATCGCATTTCGTTTTTTTCACTTGTTCCAGTATCCTCTCCACTCATCACAGAGGGGGGAGTTATTCAAGGGTGGGGAGTTATTCAAGGGAGGGAGTTATTTTTTCGTCAGTGTTTTTGAGGGGGGGAGTTATTCAAGGGTGGGGAGTTATTCAAGGGGGGGTCTTATTCAAGGATATACGGTAGTTTGAAAGCTCTGAAATATGGATATGATTTGAAAAGTATACGTAAGTATCGTATACAGATATTTAGTGAAGTTTGTATATCCATATTTACAATGACTGTAGCCACTTCTTGCGATCGAGTTCAGGCACCAAAGTTTGCAAATTTTAGAAAACTTTGGGAAGCAACCCGGCTCTGTGTAACAATATATCACCATTCATCAGTAAACTCCTTTATAAACCCAAAGGCATGTGTACTCGGCGCCATTTGGTCAGGCCGATGTGTCGGCGCTTTCTCGCCTTGTCAGTAGCTGCTTAGCTAGTTTGGCGCTCTGGTGCACCGGTGACTCGGACACAGTTGCACTCATTGGCGCTGGCGCCATTTTTTTGGCGTTGGCATTTGCAGCCAGTCTTCGGTTGGCGTATTTGCAGAAGACTATGAAGAATCAGGTTGGAAGAATTTTGTTGGGGATTTGCTAAATGCTTCCGGATTGAGGCTTCGTAGAGGTGTTAAAGTGCTCTTTTATTTGTTCATGGTGTTCATTTGGGTGGGAAATGATAATTCCATGCTTAAACACGAGCAAAATGATTCCATCCCGGGTGCATGTCATTCAAACTGCGCAGGGGTCTCCGAGATTTTGACCCTCGTGGAGGCTGGATAGATAGCAAATTGAAAATTTTTCTGGGGGGGCTGGCGGGGGCACAATATATAGGCTTTTTCAACGTTAAGAAGGCAGAAAGGGGAAAAATAGCTAATAATCACTTAAGAGTAGCCAAAAGTAGCTTTAAACTGGCTAAAATAGTTATATAACCATGTATATAGCCGGAAAGCACGATTTTGAAGGTGAAAAACTATAAAAAGGTGCGAAAATTAGTGATTTTGAGCGAAAATTGGGGCAAAATTTCGCAAAAACCACTCCAGATAGATAGCTGAGCGATTTTGGGGGGGTCTTTGGGGCTAGTAGCCAAAAATTTTGCCTCGGGATAGATAGATAGCTGAGCGGTCTCCGGGATAGGTAGATAGCTGGCCGATTGGGGGGGGGGCAGCCCCCCCCCACCAACCCCCCCCCCCCTAGGAGACCCCTGAAACTGTGTGCAAATACCTAGATGAACTTGAATCATTTTTGAATGTATTTGAGTTTACCGGAATGAGTCACTTTCAACTTCGCTAAATTTTTCGAAACTTAGTTAGAAAACTGGTTTGTGTAGAGCCTATATGCACCATAATGGAAAAGTGCAACGCTGATAAGTAAATTCTACCCATCAAAACGATGTTATTGATTACGCTGCCATACTGAGACAAATACTCCATGGCTAATTATTCAGGGGAATACGGTATCCAAATTGTCATTTTTTGTTCTACGTTACTACGTAATCAACTTTTACTCAACCACTTTTTCTCGCAGTCAAGTGAAGTACTTTTGCCAAACCAAGGAAGAAATTGGCAGGACTGAGAGTGTTGGCGATTTTTTACATGACTCTGCATTGCATGAAGATTATTGTTGTTTTTATTTTCGCGTGTGGGTGCGCGACGTCCGTGTTTTCTACGAGTATATTTTTATACCGTTTTTTTCTTCTTTTGAAACGTCTTGAATAGAAACGGCAGTGTATTCTTATCCCATTACTGTAAGAAAATGTCCCTGTAAATATTACATGTTTGACCATTTTTGGTCTATTGTATAGAACGAGCAATTTCTCACTGGCTTTTGTGCTCAAAATTCCGTGATGCGTCTAAGTCTCAATAAAAAAACGTCAAGCAAACGAACATCACGTTGTAAAAAATGTGTTCTCCACACAAATCGATTACGAATAATGACATGACATTGCCACTTCGAATGAATAAATCATTACCTCCAATTTCCTTCCAGCGGGACTACAATACAAATTCGTATTTTGTTGACATATGGGATTTTGTTTGTTAGCTACACTGGTGTATTTGAATTTGTGCAACGTATTTACAATGTGCGACGGGTCGATGTAAATTCGAGACAAAGATATCATGGTTCAATTGATGTGAATAGATTTTTACATACCAGCAGATCGATTACTAACCGATTTTTACTCTCGCTCGTTTTTTTTCTCACTGATTGCTCACAAATAATCTGATGTCAGGTGCCAGTACATAAATATTATGTAAACAAATTATTAATGTTACACAATTTTTTTTTCAACTTGTTCATATCCTAATCCGAACCACTAGCAAAGTAGCTGTGAAGCTTGCATAACAAATGGATAGGAGCAAATATTACGTGTGATGCTTTGCTTAGGTCTTTACCTACCGTATTTCCTCGAAATACCCCCCCCCCCCCCACAAAATGGGCACTATGAATTTATAAGCCCCCCAAATTGGCGCTCCACACGGTGGTTGACGCTACTTTTTAGAAGTCGATTGAGTCAACTCAGAGTCAACTGTTTTAAGTATAACTATTTTTAATTTTTTACCTGTGTTGATTAAGAAATATTGAGAAGTCCATTGGTGTAGAATGAAAGAAGGGGATTTTTTGGATACATATTGTAAATGGCTCAGAGTCAATTGAATTTTGACCAGTTGACTCTGAGTTGACGCTAATTTTGGCGTCAACTAGCGTGTGGAGGGCCATTGAGTGTAAAGAGGTCGTAGATGACAAAAGCTGCGGTTTGTGATCTGGGAAATGCAAAGCACACGTTAAAAACAATGTCTGTGTTACGTTAGAACGTGGTTTATATCATCTACTTATATCAGTCTATAGTCAATTTCTACAACGACATACGTTACAAACGACAAATTAGTACCGTGAGTTCCAAAAAATTTCGGGCGATGAAATTTGCTCACCCCGCCCCCCCCCCCCCCCCCGCCCTCGAAATACCCCGAAATAAAATTCTCACTGAAACAATTCGAGGAAATACGGTATAATATTTAAATTATTTTAGGTACCTATTTCTACGTTCGGGCAGCGTGTAAAAAATATAAACGCTTTAACCTAATTTAATATTGATACAAAAGTTGCAAATTTCAGTTCCTTCCCCGAAACTTTTACCACATCACACGCATACAGTACCGAAATTCTCGATTCAAACTTGATTCAGCTAGCGGCCGCTGCATGGATGTATGTAAGCATATTAGCTTGTGTCATATATGTGCGCATTGACTGGGTCCTTTGGGACGTCGTATGAATTGAAAGTTCACTTGGGGTTGGCTCCCACTTCAAATGTGAACTTCTTAGACTTAGTGAAGTGATTGGGCAGAATATTTATGTTTATGCGGTTAAAGTCTTAGTTTGATTATGTAAATGTGTTATTGCACATTGCAATCTAGTTGGTGTTTTTTTAGTGTTTCTTTAGGCATCTGGTATAGGTGCATGAAATTTTTTAACCAGGATGTTTGACTGAAATTTCATCACATCGTGTTGCCGCGGAGTAGTGCCATCCGCAGCGTAGTTGTTAAAGTGTATTTACGTTTATTCTAAAAATACATACTTGAGCGTTAACATCATGTGCTTTTCCTATGAAAAAGTACTGGTACTCACCTATATGCATATGTTTGTAAAGGACCCAAGTACAGAAAATGTATTTCAAGATGGGACATAAAAGAGACTACACTGCTATATATAGCCAGAGTACACCCTGTACAGTACACTAAGAGTCCAAGACCCATATGCTGACACCAAAAACTATAAAAAACGATCCCAATCCTGAAAAGTCAATCCCATTTGAACCCTAACTGGCTGACAAAAAAATGTGTTTGTTGTGTTGTATGTTGGTATTGTTGTTGCTAAAATAAAGTAACCATGAAGAAACCTGTGTCATTTTCCTAAAGACATGCTAAAAAAGAAAGAAAAAGCACATCTGTTATCTCTTCCCGTGTAAACATCACTTACTATTTTGTGTGAAAAATACCCACTTTCACAAACTCTATGAAAAGTACCTGCTTGTACTTTTTACTAGAGAAATACTTTATCCCAGGACAATGTAAAATAAAATGTAAAAAATATTTTTCCACCATCAATATATGGGGCACCAAACTGGCACCAGTTCTATTCTGACAAAATGACACCTGCTGCTAGTCCTGTACCCTTTACAATGTCAGATAAAATTCCTATGATGTCCTGTTAGATGTGAATGTCGAATGAAATGCGGTAACACATCTGAGAAATTTGTGTGTCATTTTTCAGGCTGTGGAACTGGTCCCTGTTCTTGATTCTAGATTTTATCTTTTATAACAATTCTTCATTTTACATTTTAACAATTCTTGATTTTACATTTTACCTGTATAAAAATACTGGTATTTACATTTTCTCACCTTTTACACAGTGTAAAAGTAAAAAACATAACTTAACATGTTCTGTACTCAAGAGGTTACTTTAAATTTATGTTTACTTTGAAAAGAATTCAGTACTTTTAACAACTCTGGAGTTTAGGAGCCACCCCCGGATTCAGACCCTGTAAAATGCTTTGTATAATGTCAAATTTTATTTTGTTTTTCGGGTCCTTTGACAGTTTCCAGGCATGTTACGCATAACTTTTGACACTGCATAACATTTTACAAAGTAGCCCTGTGACTAGCCCCAGATTGAAGTGCTTTCCCGATTGGATAAGTACAGTTAGCATAAAATTTACGCGGTGAAAAGTAAAAAAATAAAAATTGTCAACTGGAAAAGGAAAAGTATAACCCGCGCCCCTTAACGTTTTCAAATGACCAACGATTTGAAACAAATCTGATTCATCGGTTATGCTGATTTTTTCAGTTTTTCTTTAGTTATTGCAATTTCATATTGTTTTAAAATTCGATGCCCGTTCCCATGTATTTCCTGTGTGGATGTGTCATGTGTTTACAACCTTTACGTATTAATTTAAATACCTACATAGGTATTTGGCACTATCCATTTCACATGTGTAGGTGAATGGCGAGAATGTATAGAATTCATGCCGAGTGTTGAAAGGGCCACCTGCCCGTGACTTGTCAAGGTTGAACCGAATATTTCATTACATGGTGGGTCAGATATTTCATCAACATCATCAACATGCGATCTTGTTCACCCACTCCAATAGGGTTCGGACGGTATGACTTTTCCATATCGATATTCAATATATTTTTCCTGAAGCTACCTATATTCGCTATCGATACGATATGGACCCTTGATATCGATATTCGATATTTAAAAATAGTCGATATCGATATTTCTGCATTTTGTTTTTGGTACAGCAAAGCATATTTTAAGTGGCATGTTATATTTTTACTGCACAGGTTGAATAAGCACAGCACACCAATCATAAATACCGTATTACCTCGAATTATCCCCCCCCTTGAATTGACCCCCCCCTCGAATTAACCCCCCCTCAAAATCGGCTGGGGAAATAATAAACCCCCCCCTCGAAATACCCCCCCCCCTTCGGAATGATGTACGTCATGTACGTAATAAATACGTCATGTATGCAATGTACATGGTGTATATTACTGTTTATTTGTATTGCAACTACACATGGACATGTTTGTGTAGCTAATCTACGTTTGTATGTCCAAATATATCTTGTTTGGACACATTTATTACCTGTTTTGGGCATGCAAATGCCTACTTTTTACTACGATCCTTACGAAAATTTCTGACGAAATAATAAGACCCCCCCTCGAATAAACCCCCCCCTCGAATTAACCCCCCCTCAAATTTTGCTGGCGAAATAATAAACCCCCATGGGGGTATTTCGAGGTAATACGGTAGCTCAAAATGTTTTTTTATACTTCTCGCAAACATTTGAATTCAAATCAATTTTAAATTTATATATTCAGTTTATATGGACCACCATGTATAGGTAACCGTTATGCGCACCACTTTTCACCGGCGGCTGTAAATACTGTTCCTCCATGGGAAATTGGTCCTGGCAAAAAGTAAAAGTTTTCTTTACCTAGTGCACGATTTTCACCAGGGGCCAGTTCCGCAAGTAGACAAGTTAAGAGTTAAAAGTTAAGAGTTGAGTTAAAGGTTAAAAGTTGAGTCAAAAGTTGAGTTAAAAGTTAAGAGTTGAGTTAAAGGTTAAAAGTTGAGTCAAAAGTTGAGTTAAAAGTTAAGAGTTGAGTTAAAGGTTAAAAGTTGAGTCAAAAGTTGAGTTAAATGTTAAGAGTTGAGTTAAAGGTTAAAAAATGAGTTAAAAGTTGATTTAAAAGACAAATGGGTCATTCGTTGCAGAAGCGCGATACGCTGATCTTCAATCATATTTTGTCCCCGCACGTCCATTACTTATTTTTTTGATTTTTTTGATTACTTATTTTTTACGTCGATAATTTTTTTGGATACGTTATTTTCAAATGACGTGCATACAACATTGGCACCATGCCAGCGAACAGCCGTATCGATACCAATTTCATACCGTATATCCTCGAATAAGTCCCCCGGGGAGTTATTTTTTCGTCAAAGTTTTTGAGGGGGGAGTTATTCAAGGGTGGGGAGTTATTCAAGGGAGGGAGTTATTTTTTCCTCATAATTTTCAGGGAAACTTGCAGGTAGATAGGTGTGTATACACTGCGTAATACACACTGTGCATCTGCTTTCGCTGCCGTATGCTAACATCCTTTGTATTTTTTGTCTCACACACTGCACTGCATTTGCATTTCGTTTTTTTCCACTTGTTCCAGTATCCTCTCCACTCATCACAGAGGGGGAGTTATTCAAGGGTGGGGAGTTATTCAAGGGAGGGAGTTATTTTTTTGTCAGTGTTTTTGAGGGGGGAGTTATTCAAGGGTGGGGAGTTATTCAAGGGGGGGGGTCTTATTCGAGGATATACGGTATTTATATTTTTTTATATTTTTTTACCTTCATTTTCCACTTGTCTCTTAACTCTTAACTCAACTCTTAACTCAACTTTTAACTCTTAACTCAACTTTTAACCTTTAACTCAACTCTTAACCTTTAACTCAACTTTTAACTTTTCTCTTAAATTTTAACTTTTCTCTTAAACTTTAACTTTTCTCTTAAACTTTAACTTTACTCTTAACTCGCCATTTGTCTTTTTACTCAACTCTTAACTTTTAACTCTTAACTTGTCCACTTGCGGAACCGGCACCAGGTTTGGTTTGATCGATTTGTATTCGATTTCCGTTTACATACGCTGGAATTTTTACCCGTTATTTGGCTGCTTGTAAAGAAACGAATTTTTGTGATAAAGACATCGCTACGCTAATTGACAAGGGTTGAAAAATTTTGTTATTGATTGCTAAAAAATAATAGGTAAAATAATAGTTTTTGTTTTTACATTGTCCGCGGCGGCCATCGTCGCAGTGATAACCTCGAAATTCCAAGTAAATTTATGCAAACCCGTATGGATCATGTAACCTGCCGTTGTCAAGTGTTAAGTTAAGTGATAAGTCAAGTGAGACGAAACTGGAAAGTAAAAGTACTTGTCGCTTAAATTTTTATTGTCACCTGACCAATCACTCCGTACTTCTACTATTTGATCACTTAAAACGGCTCTGAATTGTCCCCTGCAAAATGGTCACACTATGCTAAAATAACACACATTTTTTCTACCCGCATCATCTTTAAAAAGATTTCGACGGGCCACCCAGTATTAACATTCAAAAAGCGGGGCGCGCACCATCGCTTGCACAAACTCTAGATGTTTTTTCGTTGCGCAGCGCGGCAAAAGTCAGGAATCATAAACATTTATCGGGGCGGCGTGATAACGAGCTTTTGTTATGCTTTGACACGAACTGCTATAATAGTGCGTTTCTATTTCTGCTAGAGTTTTCAGTTCCCCCCACCCCTTCACAGCGCTGTTTTCAGGTATTTTAAGTTCGCCAGTTTACACAGTGATAAGCCGTTCGCAAATGTCGTGGGTGAAATTTTTTTGCACACATCAGCATTTTTGACCTGGTAATTATCAAAAGGAACGCTGCTATGTGTCAGTAGTTTTACTTTGCTCGCATTGATAGAAAGCCTGCAGCTATCTGACAGACTGGCACATTTCTGTGATGCTGCAGAGGCGGATTTTTTTAACCATTTTTTGTGCGAAAATATTTATTTTGGGCTTGTCTTTTGAAGAAGAAAACTGTTAAATACCTTCAGTATTGTTATCACCCTCCCAACCAGTATTTTACTCCTACACTAAACAGGTAAAATACCTACACGTATTCGTGTATGTGTATTTCAAGTTTGCACTGCAGGCATGCACATATTTCACCACACAAATGCATTTAAGTGTCAATAAAACATTCTTGGGGCATGATGACACCCAATTTTATGGCTCTGCAAATTTGGAAATTGACTTGCCATTGACTGACTGTTGTATGTTTTACCGAACACAGTTTCACATTGGAAAGTTTTTGTGTTTTTGTAAAATATTCAAACCATGACTGAGCATACAAAATTGAATATTGAGTAGGTAGCTTTTTCATTCTACCTCTCTAATGTACAAATTAGCGTTATTTGTTTGCTTGCCTTTCATACTTGTTTTCATTTTTGAATGAAGAACATTAAAATTGTGTGACATCATGCATTTGGATAAGTGAGACATTTCATGTGAATTTTTATGAATAACCAAATGTACCTACCTTTTATTCCAATAAGTGTACTAAAACTCATCTTCATTCATGATGTGAAAAAAACTCGGCAAACATCCATACTATTCATTTCAAGGGGTATTGTCTTGCATTGCGATTGAATGTGTCATTGAATGTCTTTATAAATATACGTATCCCCAAACGTTTTTATTATAAACAAATAAGTTTCTACTTTACTTCGGTAGCTTTTTTCCGACCCCCAATGAATCAGATGTGTAATTGAATGAACAAACATGCAACTTTAAAAAATCTAATTAAGTCTGTAGGGCTCCTCCATTCTATTTACTTCAATTTTGTTCAATCGTGAAATTTGCAATCGTCCTTGATATCGTGCGATTTGTCGCTACCATTATTTCGAAACATTTTTTTGTTGTAAGTGTCTAGTGAAATTCTAATCCGATCTGGCAATATGCCAAAATCTTTATTAACTGAATTTTATGACGGAGGTCCGTTGTAAATTTTCAGAGTACATGTTGTTTTACTGTGCATCCAATTTCCAGAATTCACAAGCTTTGGAAAGCCAGAAAATCAGTGGTTGGCGCTTCGCCAACATTGACCAAAGTGTCCGTTCAAAAACTTATTTTCAAATGAATAAAAATACCGCGCCGTCACTTCCAGTCCCTTTTTCATTTCTCTGCCTCTTCGTCGAATTTTCACCACCGATCACGGCCTTTTTTCATGCCCTTCCAAATTCCGCAGAGCCCGACAAAAACACACACCGTAAAAATCCCTACCAATACCGGCTTTCTTCAATCAAATTTGGCACTATGCCAATAACCCACACGGACGCGGCGCTGGCGTCGCGCTACTTGTCGGGCGTGTCCGAACCGGACGCGATCGACTACGCCGCCTACACGCACACGCAGAACTCGTCCGTCGAGGGGGAAGACGAGCTGGTGAACGAGGATGCCAGGTGGAAGGGAAAGCAGCAGGCCGTTTTTACCAACTGGGTCAATATGAAGTTGAAATGTGAGTTGTTTTTTATTTGGCTGTTTTGGTGCTGTGCCAGAGGTGTGTCGTACTGGTCGTTTGTTCACCTATGCTGCGGTAGCTCAGCTCGAGTGTTTGCGGTCTGTTGGTTGGCAAGCGATATTTCCCTGGGAACGTCAGAAACGGAGCCCTGAATTTAGTTCCGTTTCGCGTCCGAATAACTTAATAGATATTCGCCTATATCATAAATTAAAATCCCCAAATCTCCAAACCTGCCATACTATGCTTGATTAATTAGCTTGTTAAGATGCATACCTAATAAAAATAAGAGAAATAAATAAATATTCTGATGCATTATAAGTACTAAATATAGCTGAAAATAGGCAAATAGGAACCAGAACCATGATTTTGGAAGTGAAAATCTATAAAAAGGTATAAAAAATAGCGATTTTGAGCGAAAATTGGGGTATAGTTTCGCAAACATCGCTCCAGATAGGTAGAAAGCTGGGCGATTGGGGGGATACGGTAGATAGCCTAAAATTTTGTCTCCGGGATAGATAGATAGCTGAGCGGCCTCCGGGATAGATAGATAGCTGGGCGGTTTGGGGGGGTAACCCCCCAACCCCCTCCCCCATTCGAGACCCCTGCTCCAAATGTCTCTTTTTCCCGTCAGGCGTGGACATGCACGTGGACGACCTGGCGACCGACTTCAGCGACGGCATCCGCCTGATCCACCTGGTGCAGGTGCTCGCCAAGCGCCGCGTGGGGCCCTACAATAAACAGCCGAATTTTAGGCACCAAAAGTTGGAGAACGTGACCATGGCGCTCAATTTCCTCCAGAATGAGGAGAATTTGAAATTGGTTACTATTGGTGAGTGTTTGTCGCTGGGGTTCGGTATTTGGTGGCTGAATTTTGTTTACCTAAATACGGTCTTTTCTCTATGTTGGAACAACTGTTCGTACAACTTTTACTTTCATCTTTTATTTGATTTCAACATCTGTTTTTTATCACTTCACCATTCTAATTACCACTTTTCTTGTCACTCGAAAACTTCCTGAACTGGCACCTGTTTTGCAATATTCTATACACGGCCTCGCCCAAAAAGTGTGTTTTTACACTTTGTTGAGTAACGGCACATTTATGTACGCATATGATTTTATAGGCGTGCTTAATGCGCGCGCGCTATATTTTTTGAAAGTGCTTTTTGGCGGCAATTTTCACTCGGTGGTCATAAAAAGGTATTTCTGTGTATTTGTGTATTTATCAAGGTCGGCATGATGGCCGGATGCCAAGTGTTTACACTGGATGTAAATGGATGCGCCGTGTGCTTTTGCGTATGATGGCAATCAAAATGCATCATATTCATGACTGTAGGGACGAAATTAAAATGATTAGTCATTGTGGTGCCACAATCAAAAGTCACATAAATATTTTGTGCATTGGCTAAAGCCCTTGGGCGATATTTATACCTACTTTCAACTTTCGTCAGTTCACACGTACCTTGGAAATATTTTTGTACATGTCGTTTGGCCCATCTAAGAAAAAAATGTGTCCCACAGATGTTGTAATAAATGCACGGCATATGGATTGGTGGCTTGATTGATTAGAAAAGTGTACCACTTTGACGTGTCGGTGTGAGAATGTTTTCTTCTGTATTTTCATAAAAACCCCTGTTGTATCGACAGTTTGTACACGCAGAAATGTGTTAACAGGTTTTGTCACAACATTTGTTCGATATAAATACTGAGGGAAATTCCTTAGAAATACCTAGGGCAAGTATTATTTAATAGATTGTATGCATACCATGAAACGGAAATCCAGATGATCGAGTTGACCGAAATTCTGCACTTTTGGCGGCCCACACACTAGTTGACGCACGAGCGTCAACTAGTCTGTGTCAACTCAGCTTCACGTGTCGCAGGGCGATCTTCCAGTGCACTTGCCGTAGGTACTATTTATTAATTACTATGACGCATGCGCATGTGCATTTTGACGCTCTGCGACACGTGAAGCCGACATCTGAGTTGACATGGACCAGTTGACACACGTGCCCACTTGTCTGCGTGCCGCCTTTCTCCAAGACAACAGACGTGACACGGGCCTAAAAAAAAAAAAAACAAACAAACTCAAACCAAAACAAAAAACCTTCCCACCAAACACCCCTATCACCCCCCAGACTCCACCCACATCGTGGACCACCACATCAAGATGATCATGGGTCTCGTGTGGACTCTGATCGTGCACTACAGCATAGCCGCCCCCCTGGCCGATCATGAACGCCAGCAGTTGGGCATGGGAAAAGGCGCGGGCAAGGCGCAAACGCCAAGGGAGAAGTTGCTGGGTTGGGTCAGGGATAAGATGCCCCAGGGGATACCGGTGGGTTTGAATTTGTTTTTTTTATTTGTAGTGTATTTGACGTGGCTGTAAGTAGGGTTCAAACAATCCCGAATCCCGTTAATTTTCGGAGTTCAGCGATCCCTAAACGCCAGTCCCGATCCCGAAATCTGAAAATCCCACTTCCTATCCCGAAAATTGAAAAATACCAATCCCGATGCCGGAAAGTCAATCGCGTTTCAATCCTAGCTGGAAACGGAGTGGAAACCGTTGTTTACCGGAAAACGGTACCGTGTAGTTGATGTTTCGTTTTGCGGTAATGGTAAGGTGAATCTTTGCGGTAAACCTCTCTCTCGACGAATCACTAAATTAAAAAACTTTAGTGGTAGCTGGGTCGCATTTTGACCCGCACACAAAACTAGCAAATGACTTGCGAGGTCCCAGAAATGCAAAAATACAGCTAATGTGTGGACCCTAGCTGCACATTGAGCGTTTTCACTACCAAAAGTGCGAGTAACGCTACGGTAAATTTTCCAAAATTTCGATGCGCTAGGGCTAAACGAGGGCTCACCGCAATGCTTCAAAGGCGGCTGTAAGCCCTCGATTTCCATCACCAACTCCCCGCTCGCCCTGAGCAGATCCGCGTGCGCAACTTCACGACGGACTGGAACGACGCGCGCGCCCTGGGCGCCTTGGTGGACAGCTGCGCCCCCGGCTTGAACCCCGACTGGCACCAGTGGCGGCCCGAACACAAATTGGTCAACGCTACCAGGGCCATGGATTTGGCTGATCGGTGGCTCAGTGTAGCTAAGGTAGTGTTACTGTTTGGGTGACGTGGTGTGCCAGGGCCGTATCCAGGGGGGGGCGGGGGGGGCTGCAGCCCCCCCCCCTCCCGGGGCGAGACCAAAAAGTGACCGGAAAATGCGACTTTTTCAACGTCAGCGTAAAAATTTTTGCGCGCGAGCGCGCATTCTTCACCAGACATAATGTATTATCATCGGATTTGCTCCATGTGGCCACAAATCATTATAAATACACTCAATGTTGTGTTTTTTTGCTGTTTTGTATGTATATTTACATACATATACAGCATTCCATGGCGCTGAAGCCAACGCCAATGGCGCCATGGCGTGGCGCCTACTAATGGCGCCAGCGCCATGGCGCCATTCCGCCACTATGTAGCTAAAATTTTAGGGGGGGGGGGCTGAGCCCCCCCCCCTCGCCGGCCTCCGTAAACAAGCAGCCCCCCCCGCTCAAAAATCCTGGATACGTCCCTGTGGTGTGCTGATTTGACGTGTGTATCGAGCAATGGAGCATTCATTGACTCACTTGGGGCAGTGCCAAACCCAGTAAATTGTGAAGTAAAGAAAGTGTCAAATGTCATGTCAAGTCAAGTGTCAAGCAAAGTGTCAATTGTGATGACAAAAGTAATGTTAAGTGTCAATTGTCATGACAAATGTAAGCAAAGTGCCAATTGTCATGACAAATTCATGAATATATCAAGTTCATATATATCGCTCAAATATATCAAGATTAATAAGTATTTTTCTTCCTCACACATTGCTTTAATCCCCACCAACCCCCTCCCCCTTCCTCTTTGACAGCTGATCAAGCCAGAGGAATTGGTCGACCCCAAAGTGGACGAGTTGTCGATGATGACCTACCTGTCGCAGTACCCGCAGGCCAAGTTGGTACCCGGCGCGCCCATCAGACAGCCGCACCAGGAACAGACCAAGGAAGCTCCTTTGATTGGAAACGTGTGTTTGTTTGTAGATTTGATGTTTTGCGTGAATATAAGGAACATTGTTGTTACTCTGTGCTCCTTCCCTCTTAAATGCAAGTCACTATTAATTAACAATATCGGCTAATGACAATGCGCATGCACTTTTGTCGACTCTACGACAAAGTGACTTCAGACTCGTTAACGTGGCTTTTTTGTCACCGCCGACAAAAGTGGATGTGCAACAATTGTCACTTGTCAATCCTCTGAATGAATTATGTATGTCTAGTGGTGCGCTTAACGCAGACTATACAAGCGTAAAAACCCAAATTTAACTTCAAATTGTCAATTTCATCGACTTTTTCACCATAAAAACCATCGTCACATTAAAACCACTTTAAACACCACTGTAGGGCTCGTCGGGGTTGCCCTACAGCGACGTGTTCGCCACGCCCCCCGCCACCCCAAACACCGCGTCCCTACCGCCCGCCGGGCCGGCGGCCCCCCTGCAAGCGAGGGTTTATGGGCCCGGTATCCAGCAAAGATCGGGCGTTAGGGCGCTCGTGTCCACTGGATTCACTGTGGAAGTTGTAGGGCTGAGGGATGTAGGGCACAGACCTGAATTGGACGTCACTGTGATGGGTACGAAGAAAGGTGGGTGGAGCGTGTTCATTTTGAATGGGATCGGCTTTTGTGTTCGGTTTAGCACTGTTTGGTTTGTAATTAATCCAATTAATTGGTGGGATGGTAACCAATAGCTTTCAAGTAACTTGAAATCATATTCATGTAAAAGCCCCACTCGTACAGGCGAGCGAATTCCGGCAACTGGCCGTTGGCAGGCGGATACACACTCGTTCTCGGTCGAGTACACGCCGCAGTCGCAGGGCGAGCACACCGTATTTGTCAATTTGGATGGAAATCCCGTTAAGGGTTCGCCTTTCGTGGTCCAAGTGGCTGGGCAGCAAACTAAACCCGAATTGGTGTGTTATTTGGATACGTAAATGACTACGGTCTACCTAGTTTTTAACAAACCTTGAGCGAACGACGCAACGAACTACGCAAAAAGTTTGACAGAATAGTGACAAATGTATATTTATACTCCGCGGATCACATGCGACATTTAGGGATGGCCGGTGTTTTTTTAAACCGTTTTTTATTTTTTTAAACAACGTTTTTTGGCCATCCCTAGCGACATTATGACATTCCATCATAGTAAATAAAAATTGTTCCAAAAAGTATTTTGGCACGAAACATGGTGGTTGTACTCGACTCCGCCTTTTTCTTTTTCAAATATTTACCAATTTTGTGGAAGTAAATACATGAGTATTCAGCTCGCGCGTTATAGACTAAGACATAAGTAATTTTGGGCGCATACTTTGTATTCAAACTTTATAAAACAACACCAAAACAACAAAAAATTCTGCCCATCCCAGGTGCGCGCCAGTGGGCCCGGTTTAGAGTCTGGCGTCAGCGCCGGCTCCAAAACCTGGTTCGAAGTGTACACCAAAGAGGCGGGCGGGGGTGAACTTTCGGTGGTGATTTTGTCGCCCGATGGAAGCGAGCCGCTGCCAGTGGAAACGCTCAGGGTTGAGGAGGGAGTTTACAGGTATTTTTGGTGCTGGGTCGGGTATGATTTTGTGTTTCCTGGTGCGCTTTTTCTGCGCAGTGCTACTATATCGGTTTTTAATATTGCATATTCAAGTTATGTATTTTGTATCTTAAATATTAGGTTGGAAAGAAAGTTGTGTCAGTTTTTGGATTGTTGTGTTTGCTGGTCCGGCTTTGGCTTCGGCCGTTTCCCAGAAACAAAGTGGACAGTTGAACACGACCGCTCCGCTCTGCTTCGTTTCTACATACTGACACAACTTTCTTTCCAACCTAATACTATAAAAAATTTCTCATACCGAATTACGACTCCGAAAACTTAGTCGACATTCGTGGAATTATGTTTATAGTTGTGTATGGGCTTAAATTGAATTTCACTTAGAAAATTATGTGGATTAATACAAAAAATATCTTGAAGAGCGAAATTCACCCGTGTTTTTCAAAATAATTAACCCACGTGTTTGATAAAATATCAAAGTTAACGTTCTGCGTTCATACACTGCTACCAAATATCGCATTGCACGCAAGATATCGAGCTTTTTACGTTGAGTATCAACATCGAAAAGTGAGACTGTTCTTCAGTCAGGTGCTTTTGCAAATTAACGCAGTCGTCTAAATATGTTGTTTCATTATAAATCGTATTATAGCGCGGTCGATGTTTGCTTTTCTTTTTTCCGATCACTTGAAATCTAAAAGTGACCGAACTCGCACAAATAGTTTTGCTACCGTACAGGTGCGAATATCTGCCCGCCCAACGTGGTTTGCACACGGTGAACATTTTCCTCGATAAAAGGCCCGTCGCAAATAGCCCGTTTGGTGTCAGAGTGAAACCAGGTGTGTTGAGCTGAACTTTTTTATTTTTTTATTTGGATGGATTCATTTTTCTGACGCATTGTTGTCGTTGCGAGCGCTCTTCTTTTAGTTAAGCGGCATTCGTATTCCAACAAAGAAAGCCATCGTCTTTTGTGTTATTTTTGTCTTCAAGTGTAGATGACGCAATAAAGGTTAATGTAACTTGGTGATTATGTAACTACCAAATAAACGATATTTCATAAATGGCCGAAAACCACTATCTATGTCCCAGTGCCAGCGCCCATATCCATACCATTATACATCGTACCAAAAGTCTCATTTTGACCCATATTTTCCCAGCGGCCGACCCCTCAAAGGTGAAAGTTTGGGGCCGTGGCATAGCTGCAAAAGGAGTCAGGGTCAACGATAATACTGCCGCGTTTAAAGTGGACACTAGTCACGCGGGTGACGCCAATTTGAGGGTGCAAGTTTTGGGGCCCGGTGAGTGAATGTAGATCGGTTTGAAACTTTGGAATTGATTCTGAAGTTATTGGACTAAAATGGTGAGATTTTTTGAAATTTTCGATACAATTTGACTAATTAATTAATTAATCGGATCGAATTTTTGTGACCGTGGATATCCGTTCCATAATTTCCGTGTCAATTTGTTTCCAATTTCCATACGTTTCTCAATTGATTATGTTTCTTCTACCTCCAACAACTCCCCCAACAGGCTCCACATTTTTGCACATTCCAGCCTTTATCACACATCAACACCCCCCCCCCAATCAGACAAGCAGCCGTTGCGCGTGATCGAAGGCGGCAAGGCGAGCGAGCGGGCCATCGCCCTCTACAAGTACACGCCGCTCGCGTCCGGCACCCACACCGTGCTGATCACGTTCGGCGGTGAGCACGCGGCTAAAAGCCCTTATGAGGTTGGCTATTGGGTCTACTGTTTTCGAGTGATATTACGTTTACCTGCTCAGAGTAAATACTGCATAGTTATCTCGGATCTGCATCTGAGATGTTCCTATGGTCTTTTTGCAACACTTACATTACATACTCAGTCTGATGTCACGAATAATTTAAGCATACCGCAAATATTCGAAAAATATATCATGGTAGTTATTTTGGCACTGCACCATTCCGCATGTAAGCCCATCCTGCATGTTGACCCGAAACACATTTAATTATACCTGGCGTGCTGAAAATAGGTAGTAAAACACATAACCTTGTTATTTTGAAGATGAATATCTATAAGAAATATGAAAATTAGCGATTTTGGGTGAAAATTAGGGTAAAATTGCTCAAAAGCGCTCCAGATAGCTAGAAAGCTAGGAAATTTGCGGGGGGGGGGGGTGTTCAGGGGAATTTAGCAAAAAAAAATTTGCGCCAGAGATAGATAGATAGCTGGGCGGTTTGTGGTGGGGTTAGCAGTCCCCCTGCGGGTATAATGTGTCCAGGGCCGTATCCAGGGGGGGGGCGGGGGGGGCTGCAGCCCCCCCCCCCCTCCCGGGGCGAGACCAGAAAGTGACCGGAAAATGCGACTTTTTTAACGTCAGCGTAAAAAATTTTGCGCGCGAGCGCGCATTCTTAACCAGACATAAGGTGTTATCATCAAATTTGCTCCAAGTGGCCGCAAATCGCTATAAATACACGCAATGTTGTGCTTTTTGCTGTTTTGTATGTATATTTACACACATATACAGCGTTTCATGGCGCTGGCGCCAACGTCAATCGCGCCATGGCGTGGCGCCTACTAATGGCGCCAGCGCCATGGCGCCATTTCGCCACTATGTAGCTAAAATTTTAGGGGGGGGGCTGAGCCCCCCCCCCTCGCCGGTCTCCGTAAACAAGCAGCCCCCCCCGCTCAAAAATCCTGGATACGTCCCTGAATGTGTCAATAATTGGTCTACATGCGGGATGGGCTTACATGCGGAATAGGCCTGACCCGTTATTTTTCGTTAAAGTTTTTGAACGGGGGGGGGGGGTATTTAAGGTGACGAGTTTTTTGTCCTTAGATGTTTCTAGAAAATTTGGACTTTATGTATCGTACAAGAAACATTTTTTTCTGTATTTTTCGTTTCACACACTGCACTGTATTGCATTGGATCAGCCCCCAGACTTTTTGGTCTGCGTTACGAGGTAATTTTTTTATTATTTTTACAGTGTGGTTTCCACCCATCACCGAGGGAGAGTTATTCAAAGGTGGGGTTATTTTTTCTCACCCGGCCAACGTGGGGGAGTTATTCAAGCGGGTCTTATTGGAGGAGTTAGAGTACTTTTTAAAAGACGTCACTTTTGCGTGCCTGGCAGGTGTTGGTCGCGCCCAAGAGCAGCCTGCCGGTGATCGCCTACGGGCCCGGACTCGTTTCTGGGATCGCAAATCTGCCTGCAGATTTCACACTCGACAGTCGCGGGGCCAGCGGACAAATTGGTTGGTTCAGTGGGCGGAGTTTTCGTCTTTTGGAGTCTCTTTATTTCTAGTGGGATTGTGCTATGTGTGGTATTCATAATGTCGCTGTACACACTAGTTTACTGATGAAATTTAAAAAATAAGTACACTAAAAATCAGCATTGAACGTATTCGAGTTTACTTGTTGACGAAGAACTAATTCCAGTAAACTAAAGTGCCATTTAACGTTGGTTTATGATATTTTACAGCAAATTTGTTTGCTTGCAGTAAAAAATTTAGTGTGTGCAACGCCATTGGGCGCGTCTTTTTATTAACATTTATAAACGTGTTGATTGATAATTTTCGAACTATTTATCTATGCGACCAGCAAAATCAGGTTCACACTCGATAGATTTACTAAATTCGCATACAAAATTTTGTGAAAAACGCCACCATTTTGGCGCGAAGAGCGTCATGGACATGGTGCATTTCAGGGGTGCAGTGTCACTGAGATCGTCATTCATGGCCCCACACACGCTAGTTGACATCGACACCAAATGTCAACTGGTTCCGTTCCTTATTCAAACCTTGCGTTTGAACGTCGTTCGTCCACGCGTCAGCAAGCTTTGAATCGGGATCGGCACCAGTTGACATTTGGTGTCGATGTCAACTAGCGTGTGTGGGCCCAAAGCCGAGATTACAGCTCAGCGTGATTTTGACGTAAAATTACGTCGTAAAATAAATTACATGAGTGAGGATCATGCTACAGGTCTCCATTTTTTATGTATAATATATGTATCAATACCTTATCGTGTCCAATACTGAGTGTTATCACAGCCACAGCTATAGCGAATTTTAATTAGGGTTGGCCGATGTTTTTTTTTAAACGTTTTAAAAAAAACAAAAACATGACGTCCGAAATGTTTTTTTGTTTTTTTTAAACATTGACCGAAATTTTTAGTACTAAGCACTAGGTATTTTGAAATTTTTTCACAATTTTCGCAATTTCACACACAAATTGACATTGGTGGTTGTTTTCATTGGTTTTGTGGCATTTTTAGTATCAAAGTATCCATTTCTATGTGCTACCATGGGTCAATAAGCCGTCATATGCTGCTGTACTATATAATATTGAGGTGATATGCTTCCATGTACCTCCACAGGGTGTAACTTCACTCCCAAAGTAACAAGCTCCTTTTATAACCTTGTTTGATCACCATTCCGTGCCAAACTTTACCTGAAGTCACGAACATTCGACTATAAGGCGATATACGAACGATATGTCGACGAAAAATGGATATTTTTGACACAAATCACCACTTATAATGCTATCCCATGGCTCCACAGCCATTATATGATCATAATTAACATCACAGAGTGTTGCCACTGTCTGATATACCTATATATATGTTGACACAAGGTCATATCTGGGAGCTTTTAAAAAAACGTTTTTTGTTAAAAAAAACGTTTTTTTTATAAAAAAAGCATCGAGTTAAAAAAAACGTTTTTTTTCCAACCCTAATTTTAATATTCAATTTTTTTCATTTTACGTTATTATTTTATGTCAGGGAACTAATTTTACATTTTATGTCAACGATTGCATGCAACTATTGACGTAAAATGTAAAATTTGTTCCCTGACGTAAGATGAAAAAAAAATTGAATTTTTAAATTCGTTCTAGCTGTGACTGATAACACTCAGTATTGGACACGATTAAGGTATTGATACATATATTATCCATAAAAAATGGAGACCTGTAGCATGATCTACACTCATGTAATTTATGTTACGATGTAATTTTACGTTGTCATTTTACGTCAAAAACACGCTGAGCTGTAATCTCGGCTTAATATGCGTCAATTGTCAACAGCGCCTGGCGCTTTCGCAACACTACGTATGTGCGTGTGAAGCATCAGCATAGCGTATGCAGTAATAAAAACGACAGTAAAGGTACATAATGGGCTGCTATGGCAGTTTCTGCGGGATTATGCTAACCCTAAGCTATTGATCAACATTTTAGACGGATTATTAACAGACCGTGTCCAAGGACGTACCAAAATGCTGAGTTTTTTTCAAGCATTTTACGCTTAGGTGCCGCGAATGTTCACTTGACTGCGTGCGTAGTTTTTCCTTCTAAAAAGATACTAGCTACCGTATTACCTCGAATAACACCCCGCATTTGAATAACTGTCACTGAGTACCTTAGTGTGTGTCGGTGTCGACTGGGAAAAAATACCATTTTCCTCAAATAACCCCCAAATAAAATCAGTCGCGTGGTAAATATTTACGAGGTTTTATGCGGGGAAAGCGGAGATTTTTTGGCAACACACTTTATTGTAAAAAAACACGCAAAATATACTATGTATTACCGTTTCATTACCAGTTCTACGTGGTTTATCATAGAAAAGCCTCGCTATTTTCGCCGGCAAATTTGTGCCCACTTCTGAGCACGGCCGCTTTTGGGTGCGGCAATGGCCTGTTGCAACTTCGTTTGAATTGGGCCACTTGCAGCGCCCACGGGTCGCTGAATGCCGATTTTTGATCCTGATTTGTCGGTGATGGTGACGTCGGTGGTGTGAGTAATTCGGTTCTGAAAAAAGTTGTGTTTTTTCAGTTGATTATTATGTCGGATTGACTTGGCGCGGAATGTAATTCACCGTGGACAGTGGCGTAGCCCGGATTTTTGAGCGGGGGGGGGGCGGATTGTGTACGGAGGCCGGCGAACGGGGGGGGCGCCCCCCTAGGGTTGGCCGATGTTTTTTTTTAAACGTTTTTTTTTTTAAACGTTTTTTTTTTTTTTTAAACATGACGTCCGAAATGTTTTTTTTTTAAAAAAAACATCGGCCGAAATTTTTAGTACTAAGCACTAGGTATTTTGCAAAATTTTTGCGCGCAAGCGCGCAATTTCACACACAAATTGACATTGGTGGTTGTTTTCATTGGTTTTGTTGCATTTTTAGTATCAAAACATCCATTTCTATGTGCTACCATGGGTGAATAAGCCGACATATGTTGCTGTAATATATAATATTGAGGTAATGTGCTTCCATGTACCTCCACAGTGTGTAACTTCACTCCCAAAGTAACAACCTCCTTTTATAACCTTGTTTAATCACCATTCCGTGCCAAACTTTACCTGAAGTCACGAACATTCGACTATAAGGCGATATACGAACGATATGTCGACAAAAAATGGATATTTTTGACACAAATCACCACTTATAATGCTATCCCATGGCTCCACAGCCATTATATGGTCATATTTAACATCACAGAGTATTGCCAGTGTCTGATATACCTATATATGTTGACACTAGGTCATATCTGGGAGCTTTTAAAAAAAAACGTTTTTTTTATTAAAAAAACGTTGTTTTTTTTTAAAAAACATCGAGTTAAAAAAAAACGTTTTTTTTCCAACCCTACGCCCCCCCCCCTAAAATTTGACCCCTATAATGGCGGAATGGTGTTATGGCGCTGGCGCCATTTCTAGGCGCCACGCTAGGGCGTGATTGGCGTTGGTGTTGGCGCCGATGCCTACCAAACAAGAACATATAGGTATTTACCAAAATGTTTGAAAATAGTCTCTGAAATTAGTAATTTGTAACGGTATTGATACTCCGTAGAGGTACAAATGCGCGCTTGCACGGAAATTTTTTTGCAAACTACCTTTAAAATGACTATAGAATTGTGCCATTACCGCCAACTTTTCTGTCCGGCAAGTCTGTCTGGAAGGGGGGGGCGGCCGCCCCCCCCCCCGCCCCCTGGCTACGCCACTGACCGTGGACATTTGTTTCGGCAGCGCTAGAATGGGTTGGCATTGACAAGCGGGGTTTTTTTAAGCGGAAATTCTGTTTAACCGAACCCAGTCCTAGTTATGTTGTTATAAGGGTGTTATAAGTGATACTTTGTGCAAGCCCACATCAGACCCACATAAGATGTGGTATGTCAGCTGAATAAATACAGTGAGTGGGGCTACTTTAAAATACTTTTTTTAATTGAAATTAAATGATGCGGGTGTTTATAATGGGGGGAGGCAGCATATCAATTTTTTTCGTGGCGAAATTTGTCACTACTATCCCTTGAACACCCCCCTCCCCAATCGGCCAGCTATCTATCCACCTGGAGCGATTTTTGAGAAAATTTTCCCCCAATGTTTGCTAGAATCTCGAATCTTCGTACCTTTTTTCTCATTTATACCTTTATCACTAGTTCCTATGCCTTATTGCCTATTTTTGGCTATATATTTACTTGCTTCTATACCTACTTTGACCGATTTCCCCCCATTTTGGCGATTTTTTCTACTTTCCCCTGAAAATTGCGTGCATAAGTATCCGGCTCGCGCGTTATCGACAAAGACAAGTAATTTTGGGGTACATACTTTGCGGTCCTCCGAGTATACCCTCGAATTAGACCGACCGTTCCTGTACGCAGCGCGGGCACTGCATTTCGTCGGTGTCCGTGTCGTCCGACGAATCCGTTTCCGTGTTGCTCTGCTCGCACGCGGCGTTCAGCGCGTACGCCAGCACTTTGCCATTGTCCCTGTGGAGTGGGAATGTGGCATTTTTGGAAAATTTAATGATTAGTTTTCTTGTAATGGCGACGTCATTTTTTTTGCTGGAGGTCTTGTAGAGTTCCCCCCCCCCCCGGCCCGGGGCTCTCTTAAACATTTTTGCTCGCTTTTCCGAAGGGATGATGATTTTAGTCACTAGCTTATTTCTCTATAGCTTTTTCTGCTTTTTTGTCTTTGAAAAATGTGTTGTTTTTAAATCAATATTTAAAAGTCCGCTGCGTTTGCTTACTGTGTGCACAGCGCCGCCGCCGTGGGTCGCAGGTCATTCTCGTCGATCAGACGTTTATTCTCTGTTTCCTTATCGACATTTCCATTCGAGCGGCGGAGCCACTTCCTCAAGTTTCTCCCGCCGTTCGTCGGGCTAACTGAAATTTTAATTTTGAAAAAATTCTAATTGACTGAAATAATTCTCAAATTTTATCATTCTTTTCCAATCAGGGGTAGCCAGGGGGGCGAGCCCCCCCCCCCTCCCCCCCGTCCCTACCGGGGTGAGACATGAGGTGAGACGAGATGGTAGGAAACGTGTTCTGGTGCAATGATTTTAGGTCATTTTGCAAAAGTTTTGCGCGCGAGCGCGCATTTTGGCTTCACTTGATGAGCATTTTAATTTTACAACTCGCAACTGCGCAAATTCTGCGAAAATGCAATATTTTTACATGTCGCTGTATATATACATATATGTATGTAAAATACGTACATATACAGCGGTCTTTGGCGCTGATGCCAACGCCAATTGCGCCATGGCGTGGCGCCTACGGATGGCGCCAGCGCCATGGCGCAACTTCCCTAGTAGGGAATCCCTACTACAGCGGTCAAATTTTAGGGGGGGGAGGCGACACCACCCCCCGTTCGTAGGGCTCCGTATACAATCCGCCCCCGCTCAAAAATCCTGGCTACCCCACTGTTCCTTCCCAATCCGATCTCACCGTCGATCAACACCTTGTCGTCGTCGCAAAAGTCAAAGTCCTCGTCCTCGGTACAGTCGTCGACGCGATTTTGAGCGCTTAACGGCAGTAGAAATTTGCAAGCCAAAAGTGCCACCGCTAAGCTGACGGTTACCGCGGCGGCGGCGAAATATACGACCAGTGAACTGCTTTCGTTGCCCGCTGGCAAGTTGTGATAGTTTAGGGTCATTTTTGGGGTCTGAAAGGTTGATAGTGGCTTTTTGGGATGGGGGGGGGGGGGGTTGGTACTTTTGTTGGAATGTCAATAAATATACCTATTCTTTTACTGTTGGTAACTTGGTAGATGGCTTTTTATGAGACTGCGTGTCTTTTAGGTTTGCGTGAGCATTGCTTTATATTGACATATTGGCCAAGGACGTATCCAGGGGGGGGGGGCGGGGGGGGGCTGCAGCCCCCCCCCCCCTCCCTGGGTGAGACCCAAAAAGTCCCGGAAAATGCATATTTTCCTAAAGATTTTCCGGTGTTTCTTAAAAATTTTGCGCGCAAGAGCGCACTTTCTTCCCCATGCATTGCATTTTCAACGGAACGGCCCCTGCGAACCAATATCCTCGGAAATAAACACATTTTTGCAAATTTCGCTGCATGTGTATGCATTTTCACATACATATAAAGCCAATAGCGCCATGGCGTGGCGCCTTTGTATGGCGCTAGCGCCAAAACGCCTTCCCGTCCCTATATAGGGAAAAAATTTAGGGGGGGGGGCTGAGCCCCCCCCCCGTTCGCCGGCCCCCGTAAACAAGCAGCCCCCCCCCGCTCAAAATTCTGGATACGTCCCTGATATTGGCGATAGTGATCTCTTTTCGGTTCTCTCACTGACACTTAAAACAAATTTTTTTCCGGCAAGATATGAGCTAGTTTAAGTGTAAGTATGTATGCGAACTGTTTAATTTGAGTACAATTTTAGAAAACCTAACTAAGCACCTTCCCGGACAAGTTCACCACCCATTTTTTATTTCACTTAAGATGCAATATCTCTGGCTATGGGAGTCGTATAAACCTAATATTTGGTGGGTATATAGTCCTAACACCCTGCTACTCCGAATCAATGGGGGGAGGTGGGGCGACTCACTACAGGGTGGGTCGCCCTATATGCAAACATTTTCTGTGGCTTTTTCGGTGTCCCAAACAAGTTCACCACCCACATGATTAGCAACACTACGAGGGCCATGTCTCCAGCTGTGAGGGCGATAGAAAGCTGTAATTTGGGGGTTGCTTTGCAAACAACCCCCTCTCACAATACACCAGTGGGTGGCCGCCAACGACCCACTACGGCATGGGTCGCCACTTATAAATTTGTTCATTTTTCACAAACAACCCGGGTCTCCCAAACAAGTTTGCCGCCCAACTGCATTGTAAAAAAGTGTTGTGAGAACAAACCTGATATAAAATTGAATCAGATTTGAACCTTAGTTCTGCTCATTAAAAAGTTTTCAGTAGGGCACCCACCCTGTACCATAAATGGCAGACTGAAAATTTCACTTAAAACCAATTTTTTGTTTCATACTTGAGAAGTTGGTTTACAAAGTTCACTAGGGGAGGGTCTAAGGTTCAAAGTTATGTAAACAACATAACCTCTAAAATGCCTGCATAACGAAATTTATTTGGGGTGAATGAAAAAGTAAAAATTTTGTCAAATTTTGTTCCTGTAATGTTGTGATTATAACATCATAATATTCACCCCAAAAAAATTTCCTTATGGATGCATTTTTGAGGTCATGTTGTTTACGTAACTTTGAACCTTGGACCCTTCCCTAGTGAACTTTGTAAACCAACTTTTAAAATGTGAAACAAAAATGTTTTGTGAATGTGAAACAAAAAAAAAACAAAGAAATTTTCGCTCTGCTGTTTTTGGGATGGGGTGGGTGCCCTACTGAAAAAAATATAATAAGCAGAACTAGGGTTCGAATCTGACTCAATTTTTTATTAGGTATCTTCTCACAACATTTGTTATAATGGAGCTGGGTGGCAAACTTGTTTGGGACACATGGGTTGTTTTGAAAAAAATGAATAACTGTACATACAGTAACGCATACCGTAGTGGATCGCTGGCAAGCACCCCCACTGGTTTATTGTAAGGGGGGTTGTTGGCAAGACATCCCCCAAATTTCAGCTTTATACCAGCCTCACAGCTGGAGATATGAACCTCGAAGTGTAGCTAATCAAGTGGGTGGTGAACTTGTTTGGGACACCAAAAAACCCAA
This sequence comes from Sphaerolaimus hirsutus, assembly GCA_964036195.1. NCBI lineage: Eukaryota > Metazoa > Nematoda > Chromadorea > Monhysterida > Sphaerolaimidae > Sphaerolaimus > Sphaerolaimus hirsutus. The sequence goes on along the minus strand of OZ038452.1, from coordinate 9,042,591 downwards.
AAAAATTGTTGCATATAGGGCAACCCACCCTGTAGTGAGTCGCCCCACCTCCCCCCATTGAAGCAAAGTAGGGGGGTGTTACAACTATATATTCAAAGTTTCAGCTTTATAACACCCCCATAGATGGAGATATTACAACCGAAGTGAAAAAAATGGGTGGTGAACTTGTCCGGGAAGGTGTTTACATACATAAAAAATGTATCCTCTCATTGCTAAAATGCAACACACATAACTAATAAAATATTCACCTGTCGGCGACACAAACACGAAGATAACAACAGACGGGGGCAAACTGTTTTCAATTAAGCCCGCGGACAGCAATTGCATTGCATCGCGGCGCGGCTGCAAGTGATGGAAACTGGCGCGCGCACATGCTTTTGAAGCTTGTGCCTTCATAAAAGGAAGAAAGAATATGGCTGCTCGGCTAAAGCGAGACGGCCGCGTAGTGCGGTGCGAAGCATTTGCTTTTGATTTATGCTAAAGTGAGCGCGCTTGGACGCGTGCATATACTCGGTGGACCGCAAGGTATGTGCGGAATCCTACCGTAAATTAATGAATAAAATCATGTGATGAATTTCGTAATTTATTATTTCATAGAAAAAAAACTAAATACTTTGATGAAAAAACTGTATAATTTTTGGATCATTATTCATATGGGTTATGGTAGATTTCCATACTAAGTGTGATATCGGCCGAGTATATACCCACACACTGCACGCACGCACGTAGTATCTATCCCTCTTTTGGGGATTGGAGGACCAAAGCAACAACAATTTTTACACACTTATCGTGAATGAATGGGCCTAGCAAATAGCAACCATGTTTCTTTAATACCAACAGAAAGAAACAGTTTTGGTTGTCTTGTTGTGTTCAGTATAATGCGTGTTATAATCAGCCCACACACCTTTGTGCACTTTGCAAAGTGTTCAGTGCAATTGAATTAATGGGTTAATACCATTAGGTAAGCTAAAGTTGTTTACGGTACTTTTTAATAAAAATGGGATCGTCATCTGCTTGTGCCCTGAATAGAATGTTATCAGCCTTGAATTATATAGATTGCATTTGCTAAAATTGTCACATGCATGATTAAAAGTGATGGCTGGGCCACTTTCTGTCAAGCGGCGCATGCATTATTTCATGATGATAATTAGGGATCACTGGAGTTTTTATATCATTTTAAAAACGCATGCATCAAAATCGCTATAATTTTCGGCATTACGTTTTATAGTATTTACGTTACCCGGATACCTGTTAATAATCAGGGACAGGGGGTGGGGGTTCCTATTTTTGGGGTGGCCTCATCTCTGATGATGGGGTCGGGCCACCTCTGGCTGGTTTCAGGTCAGATGGAAGACCCCGAAACCTGAAACAGCCTAATTTTCTCTTTTTTCATCCTTTTTCCTCATAATGTAAAATGAAGTTTTATGCGTGACTTCAGTGTTTAAACAATCAATTGATTCACTAGCTTCCTTGTAATTGTCTTAAAACTTTCACATTAACTTAACTTTCAGATTAACAGGAGGTTTTCATTGGTGTTGTGGTATTCTAGTCGTACGCTTATTTACATGAGTTTCGTCTATAATTTCATCTATAATTCTGGACATTACTCCTAGCTTATGAAGGCAAGCTAGATAGAAATATTCATGTCATAAATATAAATTGTTTACAAATTGCGGTAGAAAAATAAACATTTTTTTTGTGCAATTCATTTGATGGCATCTAAGCTGAGTGAATTTACTGTACCGTTTAGCACAAACGTCACTAAATGGTGGCACATTGCCACCCTAGTGGGTTTACAAATAGTCTACAAATAAGGATTGAGATTTCATTGCTTACCGTGGCGTCCTGATAAAAACCGGTAAACTGCCCACTCAACAGTCAGTCTAGTCTGAAAACCGCAGCTATAATGCAATTTATGATGGACAACTTTCCAGTGAAATCTGAATGTGTTTGAAGGCACCTTAATGCATGCAATGCTTGCTTTTCAACTAAATTTATTTAATAAAACACAATAAACACCAAAAACCTAATTAAACTGGGTGTGTGAGCGGACCCGGGGAAATTACAGTGTGCATATGCGCAGAAAAATTCATTCATTCATTTATTAGAGTACATAATTTACATATACATATGAAAAATACATATGAGCTTTTCGCATTCACATAAAGTTTCCCACGGCTAAGCTTAAAAATTCTGTTATTCAAAGCGCCTGAAGCATCTGCGCAACTAAATTAACGCCTCGAAAATTATCTGTTACACCTGTTCAAACCATTCATCTGAAAATGCGAGCCAAAGTGCAAATTGTATTGCCGCTCATTGCAGTGCAATTCAATTTCGTCTGGTCGGCTGTTTTTCTCAGTTTGGAATGTATATCCTCTGTGCGCTGCATTGTGTTTGTTTCAAGCCTCCAAAAGCACTAATGAGATCTTCTCTTGTTGCTCATGCTTCACTGGAGTCTCAAGTTCTCAAGTGCACTGCATGTGTGGTTGTGTTGACATTATGAGAAGTTTCCGCTCAGATTTCCAAGGCGAAGGCTATATTTTATCTGTAACATGCTTGTTTTCATCGTTTGGGTGCGATTTGTGCCTGGGAATTTTGTGTGTGCCGGGACTGGATGGCAACCGGGTGTCTCCCAATGTGGGGGGCGGTACTGAGGGACCCAGTGGGGGTAGCCATTTTTTGTCAAAATCTCTCATTTGCGTACTTTTTTAAACCCATTTTCACCTTCAAATACACTAGGTAGTTAATGTGCCTTATTGCCTATTTTCTGGCAGGGGTATCTTGAAGTGCGACCCTCTGTCTGAGTGGTTGGATAGATAGCAAATCGCTCCTCCGGAGGGATAGATAGCTGAAAATTTTTCTGGGGGGGTTTGGGGGGGGGTTGTGGTTCGATATATAGGCTTTTTCGGGGCATAGAAGGAAGAAAAGGGAGAAAAATCGCTAAAAGTAGGTGTAAAATGACTCAAAAATGGTATACAAGAGCATTTAGTACTAAAAATAGCTGAAATTAGGCAAATAGGAACCAGAACTATGATTTTGGAAGTGAAAATCTATAAAAAGGTATGAAAAGTAGCGATTTTGAGCGAAAATTGGGGTATAGTTTTTCAAAAATCGCTCCAGGTAGGTAGATAGCTGGGCGATTTGGGGGGGGGGGGGTTTAGGGGGTAGTAGCCCAAAATTTTGCCTCCGGGATAGATAGATAGCTGAGCGGTTTGAGAGGGGGGGTTACCCCCCCCCCATTCGAGACCCGTTTTCAACTATTTTCGGTTATATTTATGTGCTTATGTCCATATTTTAAACAATTTTTCATCTATTTTTATCCCGCTATTTTCATCTCCACTTTTCCTCTTTCTACAAGTTGGAAAATCGATTTTGATCACCGCCAGCCCCCCCCCCCCCCAAGCTCCCCTAGCTCCCCCCCAAAAAACCCTCAGCTATCTATCCCTCCGTAGGAGCGATTTGCTGTCGATCCAGCCCCTGAGGGCCAAAATCCTGGGGACCCCTGGTGGCAATATCGTGTGTCGGACACGATTTGATGTCAACCATAGGGTTGGCCGATGTTTTTTTTTAAACGTTTTTTATTAAAAAAAAACGTTTTTTTTTAAAAAAAAACATGACGTCCGAAATGTTTTTTTTTAAAAAAAAACATCGACAGAAATTTTTAGTACTAAGCACTAGGTATTTTGCAAAATTTTTGCGCGCAAGCGCGCAATTTCACACACAAATTGACATTGGTGTTTGTTTTCATTGGTTTTGTGCCATTTTTAGTATCAAAGTATCCATTTATATATGCTACCATGGGTGAATAAGCCGTCATATGTTGCTGTAGTATATAATATTGAGGTAATGTGCTTCCATGTACCTCCACAGTGTGTAACTTCACTCCCAAAGTAACAACCTCGTTTTATAACCTTGTTTGATCACTATTCCGTGCCAAACTTGACCTAAAGTCACGAACATTCGACTATAAGGCGATATACGAACGATATGTCGACGAAAAATGGATATTTTTGACACAAATCACCACTTATAATGCTATCCCATGGCTCCACAGACATTATATGGTCATATATAACATCACAGAGTATTGCCACTGTCTGATATACCTATATATGTTGACACAAGGTTATATCTGGGAGCTTTTAAAAAAAAACGTTTTTTATTAAAAAAAAACGTTTTTTTTTAAAAAAAAACATCGAGTTAAAAAAAAACGTTTTTTTTCCAACCCTAGTCAACCATGTCAAAATGTTTGTGGAAGCTTTGTTGAGAGCTTATCAAATCTCTGCGTTCCGCTATCCAAATCATGTTGGATATCGAGCACGCTTTTCTAATCAATCAATTATCTTTGTCAATTTTTCAAAAAATATCTTTTACGCCGTCGCGTCATCCGAACCCTAGCCAACGAGCCTGGCATGTTGCCGCTCTGTCTTTGGAAAAAAAAGATCTTATTCAATAGGATAAAAAGAATCTCTTTGAAAAGACGAAGCTCGCATTACGACGCTATAAATCACCATCGGAAGCGGAAATGAGGCGCTGAGCAAACACGGAATCTTGCGTTGCACTGCAATCATCGCGGCGCAATTTCTAGTTTCGTTGCTGAGGCTGCTATTTTAGAATTCACGTGACTAGGGATGGAAAACAACCTTGGTTTTTTCAACGACCTGGGTTTTTTCAACCGTTTTTTTCTCTGAAAAAAGTGGGGGTTTCAAAAACCGTGTTTTTCTTCAGAAACTCCCAGATATGGTTATGAGTCAACATATACAGGTATATCAGACAGGTGGCAGTACTTTGTGATGTTATATATAGCCACAGAATGGCTGTGGCGCCATGGGATAACATTATATACCCTAGCCATCCCTACACGTAACGCGAATGCGAATGAGGTTTTTTTCCTCTGCATGATAACCTTCGCATGCGCGCGCACAATGTATGATATTATTTATCAATGCATTGAGCAGGGTTGACGGCAGCTAGAACTTCGCATGGTAGCTTTGGCTGCACGCGGAGTTTTTTATTTAGCGCAAACTTTCTTGTCTTGTGGTTGGGCTTTGGACGGCTAAAACATAAGGATAAGCCCTTGTGCAGCCGTCTGCAGCTCCACTCGACTGCTGTGGATTTGAAGTTATTTGCATACACATCGCATTCCGCTAAGCTGCTGCGGGCAACTGCACGTGCTTAGTATGGCTAAGATTCTTCAAACTGTTGCTTTGGAAAAGTGGGCGATTTAGAAACTATTGAAAAAATTTGATGTTAAAATATGTTAAAATGTCAAAAATTGCATTTTGATGCTGGCCATTATTCAAACATGTTATGTTCACTGTATTGTACATCTGTTACTTGATGCTGATGTATGAGCCCATTGGACATTGATAAATGGTCTTTGTTAGTCCATTATGAAGTGTATGCCAGTGGCAATTGCACATGCATATGGAATTGTCTGCTGAAAATGGAAGGGAATTTTCATTGAAAATTGAAATGTGGATATAGTCTATGAGTAAATAATGATAAATATATTTTCTGTTTTGTGGAGAGCCCACTACTTTTTTCTCTTCACTGTTTGATTTGATGGAGCAAATTGTACTTATCGAATTGTTTTTATGCATGAATGGGAGTGATGGACTTTTCCTGCTTATTTTTGTAATGTTTCTTGTCAATTTCACTACAAAATGAATCTTATCAATTTAATATCAAAATACATCGCATCAATGGGCCCACACACACTAGTTGACATCAAAAATTCGCGTCAACTCAGTGTCAATTGAATAAAACGAGAAGTTTGTAAAAAGCATCACACTTAACAGGAACAATGAAAATGAAGTGTCATGATGTAAAATTTACTATGCTCTATCAGATAGATAAGTTGAAATCACAGTATCACTTAAATTCAGTTGACATTTAGTTGACACGAATTCAGTTGACATCCAGTGTGTGGGGGCCCAATGTGTTGCATGGTGAAATTGAATGAATGTCCCGAGTCATTTGCCATCTGGGACCCCTTTTGTGGTTGTGTCAGACATGATGAATATCTATTTAATCTATTTTGTAATCTATTTAAGTGATGAAACAACGTGTTTGCATGTTTGTTGGGCAGTTACAAATAGTTTATGTGGTCACTAGCATGAGATGAGTCAGTAGCAAAGAGCAACTGGATTTAAGTAATGAAAAATATATATAAATGTAAGAGCCACCGGGTGCTAAAACATGTGCTTAAAACATCTGCTACAACATTTGTTTACGGTCAGTAACCTCACCAGCGGAAAAATATGTAAAATAATAAAAATAATTTAGTCATAACTATAACTCGGGGAAAATCAATTTAAAAAATAGACAGCTTTTGAGTGGGCGTAAAAATACTGTCAAAGATTGGAAGGTTTAATCCCGCGCACTAAATGCTGTGGTTTATAAGACTAAATTTATGCAAAATGCAAGTCGAAGTAACCTGGGTTATTCAAAGTGATCGATTCACCAAAAGTGAACAACGAGAACAAACGTGTAAAACGTCTGCTGCAAATGTTGGTTGTTGGAAAAAAATCAGCTTAAAAAAACGTTCACTCGCTCACTACAAATACTCGCCCCAGCAGTGGCACCACAAATTCATTGTGCCTATACCTACAGTAGTTTGCACGTCGACTTTGGTGAAAACTTAAAATGTTTCAAATGAACACACTCGGTTGAATGATTCAATTTAATTTAAATTTGTGTTTAATTGAATGAAAGTTTAAGTTAGAAAATTTGATAACTGAAACGCATACAAGCCAT